>VYZP01006828.1:0-12781 GCA_013400635.1 Hypocryptadius cinnamomeus | reverse complement strand
TCATTCTGCTTAGAAAATAATTGGAGCATCACTCAGCTAAAAGAATATGAAGTTCTGTCTTTGTTGTGAAAGTATGGTAATGATCCAAAAATTTGCATTAAGCGGAAGTTTGAAAACTTTTTTCCTTCGGTATATTTGTACAAATTTTGTACTGTAAATGAATACCCCAGACTCTGTAGAAAACTTACGTGATTGTGATAGTTTGTACTAGTTACATAAACCTTATATGCACACAAGTGTAATGAACACAGCCACATACTAATTGAGATATTTTAATCTTCCTACAGTTTACCTAAAGTATTCTCAGAAAACATTTACATTAATGCAACTGAATTCAAATATTTTTTTGTATCATGTAGATGAAATGCAACCTCAACTATCTGGCTTAGAAGGTGACTTCTTTGACACAGTATCTATGGTGACAACTGCTACTTCATTTGTTTTTATGCCTCCATAGTAGTAGTAGTTAGATGATAAATATCAAAGAAGTCATAATAACAACAAACTTGTCTTAAACCAGAATTATTCCCTCACACCTACACATACAAAGCTAGGTCAATGTCTTCTTTAAGAAAAATAAGAAAAAAGACACGCAATAAGTGACTGGTTCTTGGGAACATATTGTTCTGCTACTTTTTTTTTCCAGTTCATTAAACCTACGACTGCAGGTCTGGAGTTTTACCACATCCTTTTTTGGTCAAAGTCAATGGACCTCCTTTTACATTTAGCCTAGTTAGTCAGTTACTAGTTCATTGTACCCAAAGACCCACATGGAGAGAAACAGCCCCCAGGTTCAACCACAACAGACAGCCAAATTTGAAGAAAGGCTGGTAAGGTCTGGACTGGCAATAATCTTGAATGTTGTGAGAAATCCCTGGTGGGCCAGGGAAAAAGAAAAACATCTATACATTAAAATGTATGCATGGCAACTTAATTTTTAATATAGAATGTATTTCTCTTGATTAATTTCAGTTAAAGTAATTTTTAAGGTAGCTGGCTTGGTAAGTCCTTTGATGCTTTAGAAATCATATAATGATATTTCTCCTATTTTATCTTTCATTTTATTTATAAGCAAATACTTGAAAAAAATCCACTACAGTTTTACTCATATTATAATCTGCTGCAAGTGTCGCAAAAGGTTTCATACTTTTGTAACACATTTACTTTTGTAAATCATTGAACAGAGGCTGAAAATTTGTCTAAATCAAAGATATACTTTACAGTGTAGTTACCATTGTATTATAAAATGTGCTTAGGTTACTGACAATACATTTGTTATATTGAGAGCTGATTCAGCAGAAATAATCTCTGACATACTGGTCCCAGACGTTTGTGGTTTCTGGCACAACCAGCAGTCTGATTCTCCTACTAAAAGAGGTTAAATGACTTCAGAGTTAGAGAAAAATACCCTCAGGGATACAGTAAAAATATCCCTGCCTTCCACACAAAACCCCAGCATCCTAACATGCTTTAGGGGAGCTGACTGGTGAATTGTTTGACAAGACCCCAGTTTAGACTGTCTCTAGTTTACATCTCTAGCATATTTGTACATAGCTATAATATTCCCATAAAAACTGCCAATTTATCAAGCTACCCTACTTTGCTAGACATATAGACAGCACAAAGAAGAAACACAGGAAATAACTTGTAAAAAGCATTGGATTCTACTCACAGTATTGGAATATAATTTTTTGTGTTTAAACAGGAGTCCTATTCTTAATGGAGCTCCAGAGTTGTTTTCTAATATGCTTTTTTGTGTGTATTGCATGTATGTCTCTGCTCGTTTCCTCCAAAGTATAACACATCCGATTATGGTTCACAAAATTAATGATGTAAACTGCTTAAAACAGGTCAGAAAGCAAAACAAGTTTTATCTTTAAGAAAATCACTATACAGTTTTTCTTTATTTCGAGATCCTCACAGCAGCCTAGCAATTTACAGCAGGCATTCACATTTCCTGTACTTTCATTTGGTTAGAGATATTTTGGCTAGGTTTGACCTTACGATTGAGTCAGACAGCTGCGTACAAGGGCTGTGTATTATAGGTTTTATGATTTTAGTTATGAAAGATGACTGTTCAAATCTCCCACACCAGACCACACTTTCATCTCATCTTCTTAGGAGGCTTAAATGAAGATTTTCTCATCTCTTGAGAATAATTTGCCATGCCACCCTACCTGAACCCTACCATTTAGTCTTTTTTGCTTTCTTTCTGTGTGCACTGCTTTTAAATAATTCCCTTCACGCTTTGCTGTCAATCAGACCTCAAAAAATAGTGAAATTAAACCTGAGGAAGCAAGTACTTTTTATTTTTTCCTCAAGGAAAAAAGAGATTACAGGAACCAAACTCAATTGTAATTAAGCATAAAGTATTTCTATAACTACTAGTCCTAATGGAAAGATCTGTTCCCTTTCTGAAATAATCTTTATTTGTAAAGTGTAATGTGTAACACGTAATAAGATTCTCTGAAGAACAATTATGATGATTTCATTTAACCATACCCAGAGCGTAACTAAGACTGGTCCACGAGCCTTTCAAATGTTCACAGGTTTTTCTGTAACATTCAAAACTGCTCTATACAAATACCTGCTACAAATCCAGTGGAGCTGACAAGTCTCATTATCCAGTTCCCACTCCAGGCAATCATGAAATCGTAGTGTTGCTGACATGATCCATTTATATACAATATTTATTTAAGAACAAAACTTGACATTTTCCTCTAGTCACCCTTTAGCCAGACACTCAAAGGAAATGAATCAATACTTCGTAACACTTGTGGAAGCAGTCTCTCAGGTTTATTCGAGCTGAGTAACACATCATCTGGCAGACAAACTTTAAAGGACAACTTTGCAGCAGTTGTAAGAATTATACTACCCTGGCTTCTAAGAGTTAGTAAGATTTAGGACTAGCCAGAGTATAATTTGAGGGAAAATGAGTTAACAATACAAGGAATATCTGACTCATTAAGTTAAACTCTCAAAGTCTTATCTGTTTTATGGGTTGTGCCCATGTTTAAGTGTGCAGTATTTCCAAACATCCTTAGTTAGCATTTTCAGGCTTTTATTTTACAACTGAGGGTACAAAAGAGAGAAATTACTTAAATATCTTAAAGTTATTAAGAATAACCAGAAGATAAGATGAAAAATATACAAAGAAGTAGATGAGAAATGGTGCCGTATCTTACAGCACTGGGCAACAGGACAAGCTGGATTCTGTCTAAGCAATCTGCCTGGTATCTACAGCTCTTAATTTTTAAATAATAGCACAAGCAGTTATCCAGAAGTCAGTTTAACCCGCACAATTCCTCACTCACAGAATGACCACGGCTAGAAGGCCCTAGAGAACATCTAGCCCAACTATGGACCCCAAGTAGGGTCATCTCAAGCAGGTTGCTCAGGCTTGTGTCCAGATGAGTTTTGACCCTCTTCAAGGATGTGGATTCTACCTCTCTCAGCAAACTGTAGCAGTGTTTGGCCACTCCCACAGCTGAAAAGCTTTTCCTTATCTTTAAATGCAATCTCCTGTTTCAGTTTGCACCTGTTGCCTCTTCTGTGGGGACCATTGAGCAAAGATCCTTTTAATACCCTCTCATCAAGTGTTTGTGCAGACAAGATCCCCCAAGACTTTTCTCAAAGCTACACAATTCCAACTACAATCTCTTAAACTTCATGGCCTTGGATTTTCTCCACTATCTTAATGTCTTTCTCATTGTGGGGAGCTATGAACTGTACACAGCACTTCAGATGTGGTCTAACCTGGGCTGAACAGAGCAGAAGGCTCACCTCCCTTGGGCTGCTGAGCAGTGCTCTTTCTGACATAGCCCAAGACACTGTTGGCCTTCTAGGCTGGTTCATGGACAATTTGATGTCCACCAGGACCCTCAAGCCCTTTTCTGCAAAGCTGCTTTCCAACGAGTCGACCTCCAGTCTATAGTGCTGCACAGGGTTATCTGACTGCTGGTGTGTGACTTTGTTGAACTTCCTGAGATTACTACCTACCCATTTTCCAGCATGTCACTGCCCTCCTTGCGTGGGACCATAAGTATTTGGTTTGTTAACCACTCTTCCTGACTGAGTATCATCTGTTAGCTTGCTGAGAATGCACTCTGTCCCATCACCAAAGTCATAAATGGCCAGTACTAGCCTCAGTCTCATACTCCAAAATAATCCACTAGTAATGAGACTGCAGCTGGATTTCGTGCTGCTGCTGACACTTGTTTAAGTTCACAAGATCAGCCTGCTTTCAATCACCTCACTGCTCATTTACATAGTCCATTTTTCATCAGCCTGTATATTGAGGATGCTACAGAAGAAAACAGTGAAGGCATTGCAAAATCAAGATAAACAACATATACTGCTTTCCCCTATTCCCTAAGCCAGCAAACTCCTGAAGTTCAGGGTCATGATCCTACTACTAGAATTGCCTTGTTCCCTTCTCTCAAGATCCTGGACTCCAACATCTCGTGGTTTCTACAGACCAGGCAGAGTTCCACATACCCCTGCTGCTATCTGAGATAAAAGGCCAAATCTGCTCCCTACTGTCCTGACCTGTCCTTTCTAAATCCTTCCCACATCTGCCCAGTGTGGCATTCAGCAGTGTGAGCTATCCTTCCACACCTCTGTGATCCCAAGGAGGAACTGTGGCCCTGCAGCTGCACACCAGGGCTCTAATTCTCTTTGTTCTGTATGGATGTGATTCAGAGCACCCAATCGGGCTCATTTTCATGAAGAACTCTGAGAATTTCCTGAATACTGTTGATGGGTAATGTTTAAAACACTGTGGCAAATAAACTGTTGAAGATACAAAAGGCTTTCCAATATATTAATTTGGTGACTATCACATCGTGAAGTTCCTCTTTGTGGCACTTTTAATGCTGCCAATGCTTCATTAGTGTCAATTAATTGAACCTCCTCTTGTTTCTCCTAATATAGAATTAAACAACCGACATTTAAAGGAATTCTAGGTGCCTGTACTTTTTGTGGGTTTTACTTAGGCTTTCAAATGCTGGGTATATCTGAGAATCAGTCTTGCTTTGTTTTCAGACCTACTGATATGGAGGATGCTGTAAATGTAACTAAGCTGCCCTTTTTAGATGCACATCAGTTAATTTGTCTCCTCTCTCTGTCAAAGAAGAGTGTACAGGAAGGCCACAATGTTACATGTGAAATGCTTTCAGGGATATAGCACATATTTAAAAAGTGCTTATCCCCATTATGGTATTCACTTTGGTTGTTATCTGAGCCTAACACTTCTCTTATGAAATCTAAACTAAGTCAGATATGAAGAGAGTTCAAATTTTAATATGGAGTTTGGATATATTTAGCTTTTCAGTAATGGCAACAGCTTTTCAAAATGAAATCTTTTCCTGAAGAAACACGATGTGAGACATTTTTGACATCCCAGAAAATAACTTCTAACTTGTGCTAGAAAGATTCCTGAAAAGACTTACATATTCCAAAAACTTTTAAAGATACGTGACAGAGCTAAATATTCACTGGCCTTGGGAAACATTTTCATTATGGGCCCAGTCCAAACACGGTATTGCATGAAAGAAGTCCTAATCTCAGTGGGACAACTTGATTGCTAGCTTCTTCTTCAAAGTGAAGTAAAGATACAGAAACCGCTTGTAGCTGGCAAGAGAAACTTTAAAGGTAAAAAGAAAACTACCCGTTGACACACAGCCACCCCACTGTTCCTGTTAAGGGTGCTTTCCTTCCTTTGTTCTCCCTCCTGAATGGAAAAACTCCAAGAGTGTCCCTAAATGTAAGGGAGACTCATCCTAATGACTTCATCAGGATTTTCAGGTGAAATTCTGTTTCCAGCTAAGCCACTGAGGTCTTATCGTTGACATAGAAGCACAATGGATCCTTGAACTATATGCAGAATTTTTCTGTCTTTTTTTATCAGAGAAACTGAACTTTCTTAAGAAAGACTTTAACGTTTCTTATTTTTTATATTATGAAGTCAGAATATCAAATTTGTCACTATGAAACAGCAGCTCAAGCCTGCATCACAGTCCTTATCAAGCACAAACAGTTTTATAAGAATCAAATGCAACCTTGTAGACTAAACACATATTTATCTTCAAACACAATACATTTTAAAAGCTTCCTTAGAATCAGAACCTATATTCTTGCTCCTTTTTCAAAGATGCTCTCAGGATCAAGGTCTGCTAGGTACCTGAGGTCTTGTAGAGTTTACACGTGTTTCTTCAGTGAGAATTTTAAAATCTGGCATGCCAGTCCTTTCAGTTTTGGGACATTTTTGTGGTTGGCACAGTCCCTTTCATCTTCCTTTGGAATTAACGCATGATTACACACTTTTTAAAAATAATGTAACATTGGTACTACATTATTTTCTATTGCTGAGCAACCCCCTGCAATGTATGCAGTGCTCAATATTCATGCAGTTCATAGTTGAACTTTCTTACATAGCACTAACATAGTGCTTTCATGCTTGCTATTTTCCTATTAGTCTAGTTTAACTGGCTGAGCAACCACCACCCATCCTTCATGAACCCCTTCTAGAACAAAATTCCGGCTAATAGCAGACAACTTAAAGAAGCAACTTAATGCTGCTCTAGGCTGCACAAGTCTATATTGTCTTAGAGCAAACAGGCAGCCTTTTGCACATTTGCTGCAAACAGAAACAGCATGGAGACCCATATCTACTGCCTTGCCTTGCTTCTGAAAATACTGTAGGATGCAGAATTTTGATTAGGTAGCCTAATTATCCATCTTCATTGTACAGAATTTTGTAGCATATGCCAAAAGAATACAGGTTTTTTACTGCTAATGTTCAGTCCCTTCTAAAATTCACCAAAATTATATGAGCTGAAAGATAATTAAAAGGAATGGAGAAATAATCCCAAATTTGTTGTATGCAGAATTAAAAATCAAAGCTGATTTAAAAACAGATCTTACACGCTCCTTACACATTTGCATTTAACTTTCAGAAGTGAAATTAGTATAGCACAATTAAAAGCATGTGAAGGCATTTTGTAAAAGTAATAGCAAGGATCTGGGAAGCCATACCTTTCATGTAATACTCCATTGCATTGCTACTGAGATATGAGTCAATGTGAATAGATTTCTTGGTGGGGCCCAATTTTTTTTTTCAGAAAGAACAGGGTAATTGCTACTGACTGCCTTCACAATCTGCAAAATTTAACTGTGTCCAGTTCAGCTCTCCTGAAAGTAGAGTGGTTTTCATGGATGGAGGTGGAATGGCCGTAAACAAGTGGGACTCTCTTGATTTTCCTTCTTCCCAAATGTCAGATCCTTGGCCCTCAGCACCCATCATCTCTGTGCTGCTGGCTGCTCTGTACTGTGCCAGTTGTGTTTTCCATTGCATCAGCTCTTTGCCCTGCTTCCTCACCTCTCCAATTTTTTTCACAGAGCATAACTTTAGATCTCTTTCCCCCTGCTGCCCAGAATCACAGAACAGGTAGTTAGATGGGACCACAGGGGGTCATCTAGTCTAATTTCCCTGTTCAAGCAGGGCTATCCTTGAACACATTCCACAGGANGGCGGCCGCGGAGTCGGCTCTGCGGGGGCGGCCGCGGCTCTGCGGAGAGCGGGGACAGCCGCGGGGCCTGAGGCGCCCCGGGGGCTCCCTCGGCGCCCGTACCGCCGTGACCCGCCCGGCGGAGGGGCGGCGGTGGGTCCCCAGCGCGCCGGTTCCCGTCCGTCCCCGGTGCCTCCGCCCGCGGGCCCCGTCGGGCTTTGCACGGCCAAAAGTTAAAATGTGTGGTGATGGTGTCCCAGGTAAGCGTCTTCCATGTGTCTTGCTCTACAATATCGTCGAATTCTGTTTTTACAGCTATTTATTACAGCGTAAAATAAAAAAAGAAATCCGAAAGGAAAACGAAGCCTTGCACTCTAAATTGAGTGGTCAACCCTCACTAGTTAGAAAGCATCCGACATAATTTCATAGAAGGCTAGTGGTTGAAAGGAACTAGTGTGTTACAGGAGGCCATTATCACCATGATTTGGTAAAGTTAATGTTGACAGTAGCACATTTTTTCCACCTGTAGTAAAAGGCGTAAGTACAGGTAAGCATCTTAAATACGACCTTTCATCATTGATGGCAAGTGTACTATACCCATGCTAGGGAGCCATGTGGAATAATTTTCTTTGTTTTTAAAGACTGGTCCACTTGAATTATGGTTCTAATTCAAAAGCCAAGAACTTGGTGAATCAGACTAGTTAAATTAGCAGTTCATGCTTTGGCTTTAACAGTATTATTTTTTGGCCTTTTGCAGCAATGGTGTCGTTAATACCATTTTATGTCTCAGCCTTTTTCTCATTCTTTTCCCTGGTTCTCACTAAGTTTGGAGTTAAGTAACACTAGTACTATTGCCGAGTGTGATATATTCCACTTTGCACCTGAACTCTGGTTGTGAGGACCCATATGCAACTCCTTGGCCTCAAGTAAAAGCTTATTTAAAAACAAAAACTCTGTCGTGTTAAATCATGGTATTAACTTGACAATTTCTGAACATGTTGCATGTCCCTTCACTACTGTAAAAAAAAGGAATTACAGAAGTGTTCTGCTATTTTAGCTTTGATTTGCATATATAACAGTGTGCTGTACATAGCTGGTTTCAATTTTTCAGTTTTGGTTCCTATTCTCATGAAATTGCAGAAGGAAATTAATTTACTCATCTTTTTGCATTGAGATGAGAGATATGTACAAATTCCTTGAACTTTAAGGATTAGTTTTGTAAGATTTGTTGAATAGACAGCCTGTACTTCACCCTTTGCCTCAGAAAGTTACATTTGAGCTTCGAGTCTTTGAGAAGATCTGAGAGAATGGCTGAGGGTCTTGGAGCAGCTTATGTAGCAGGTCAGAGGGTGCAGGGCTGAATGCCAGGTAAGGATGATGGGGCCATTATTGAAGAGATCTGCAAAATGGTGAACTGAGTGGGGAGGCTTTGGTTTATGACCTTGTTAGTGTAAGAACTAGTGGGCCATCGGTTTAGGACTTTGGATCGAAGTTCATATCAGGCAAAAGTGTGACATGTATCCAGAGCAGACCCACAATATTTTTAGTCAGAAGTCACCAAATTCTAGGAATCTGCATGCATTGAAAGGGGAGTGGAGCTACTTGAAAGAGCGCAGTCTGCTGATATTTGCTGAACAGACAAACCGTCTGTGGCCCATGACATCTCTGTAACTAAAAGAATACTTTAGAGGTCAAAGAATTTTGGAATAAGGGTGTTCTGTAGGCTTGTACTATTTTTATTGTTACCTTCACGTCAGCTTAGGGCCAATGCTGGCTGCAGAATAGTGGGCTTGGCTACATGGATGCTTTTGTTTTCTCTAAGTGTATATAATTAAATCAATTTAGTAAATGAATTATGGTTATCATTGATTTAACTAATACATTGTGGACATTAGTCCTGTAAGCGTATGCTTCCAGGCGCTCAGAACTTGGTGAGGAGAACCAGTCTTCTTGTATTTTTTACACAGAGATATTAAAATAGGCGAAGGTGCAGTTTGTTGCCTTCAGAACTTTTTCCTTACCTCTGAAAGGTGTCTGGGTTGATGTGTCCGTGAATATATACCACACCTGGTCATAGAATGATAAATACTTGCTCTGGTGGAAGATTCTCACTGGCTCACTCCTTCCTATAAAAAAGGTTCATCTCACGGTAATTGATAATACCTTTCTTGTGAAAGTATCAAAACTTACTTCAGCAAATAGATAAGAAACAGTACAGGTTCTAAAATGAATCATGTATCCCTTTGTTTTAGGGTGACTGAGTAGGGGAAGATTAGAAATTGTTTCTGCGAACTTGAAAGAACACCCCTTTTTCTCTCAGTTCAGATTTGGAAAACTTTGTGTGCAGCCATTATTTGTGAGGTCTCTTTACTGTGAATGGTGAGGACCTTGGTTTTTTTTTAGTAGAGGTGTTTTGTATTATTTTTCATTGTGAGTGTGATGTGGAGTCTTTCCACTTTGGTACATACTGCTGTGTTTGTCTGTGTGAAGCCACTGTGTTAATTTAATGCCTCAGAATCTGGATTTTGGTTTTTTTTCCTATATACCTTCTGTTATTTCTAAAATAGTGGTGTTAGAGCAAGCTATGATTTTATGTCTAGCTGTAAACCGTAGCTGCTATTTTGATTCTAGTGCTACCTTCAATAAAATGTTTGTATGAAGTTGTATGCATTTTGTAAACTAAATTTATATCCATTGTTTTAATAGTGAAGAAATTAAATACTTTGTACATCAGGCCAGTTTATCACTGTGTGTGTTTGGTTTTTTTTATAGACCATTGGCGTATTGGGGAGAAATGCCTTGCCCCTTGTTTTGAAAATGGAAAACTTCATGAAGGAACAATAACTTCTCTTGAAAAGGACAAGAATGGAAAATCATTTGCTGTTGTATCATTCTTGGAGTCTGAAGAAAGGAAAATACTAATAACAAAACTTTGTAAAGTCAAAGACAGTAGGGGACCCTGGAAAAGCTTAATATTTGATGAGGGTGATCTGGAAAAGCCATATTTTCCTGACCAAAATCTTCTATCTCCTGGAGTTGCTTTTAAATTATCTGACAATGGGGATTTTATCCCGTATACAATTAACAGATACCTGCGTGATTATCAAAGGGAAGGAGCCCAGTTTCTGTATAGACACTATGCTAATAAAAGAGGGTGTATTCTTGGAGATGATATGGGCCTTGGAAAGACAATACAGGTATTCTTTTTGTTTGTTACAGTGGGAAAATGTAGTATTTTTTGGGATTTGTAAATCTTATTTAAAAAGCATTATATTTACGAAGTTTAAACCTCCCTCTGCTGTTGCAGAGATGGATGAGGCAGGACATGATGTCCAGGACAGCACTCAGAGCCAGGAGTGCGTTGCTGATTTAAGACTCACTCCTTACAGGCCATAAAACTGGGATGTGACTCTTTTAGTATAAGCATGAGTAATAATGATAGTTAAAATGTTAGTGTGTTGAATTTACTTTGAGGATTGCTACCTGCCTGCCATGAAAGCAATTTGCACTGGAGTACACTAAAAGATCTTGAGAGATCCTTATCTGATTCTTGCTTTTAAAATACCTTTTTCTTTTTTTCCTGAAAAAAATAGTTTTACTGTTCTGGGAATGCAAAAGAACTGACATTTTCACTCCCATCTCTGGAAGTAGTGCTTTGGTATTCCATGCTACTTCCATCACTCTTTTGATAATGCAGCTTGATTGATGAGAGGATAAAATGTAGCTGGATTTTTTTGATTATGCTTTGAATTTGTGTGACCTAAATTGCTTCCTTTCTGCTTCTTTTTTGCTTACTTTACTATAATTAAGGTGATTTTATGTGTGGAAATTCTCTGTAGTCTGTCTGATTTAAAGTGAGCAGTTTGAGTTCTGTGCAAGATAGTCTTTGTTCCACTCTCTTTTGTCTTGCTCCATGTGTCCAGTGCAAGCCCATTCCTTCACTGACAGGTATTGCCTGTGGTATCTATTGTCGTTCCGTTTAGGAGAATGTTGACAGATGTCTTTCAGCACAAATAGTGTTGTCCTGTAGCAAGCTTAACAAGAGGAGTGGGTAAACTAAACTGTCAAAACTCTACATAGAGCATTTAGAGTTGTATCATGGATTTGTATAAATAGCTGATGATGCTCTGTTAACAGATGCTTCATTTTAAGCATGGCCATATTTCTTGTCTGGGGTAGTTGAAGAACTCAGTAGTTGCAGAAGACTATTTCTACTCAGAACTGCAAATAATCTGATTTCATGTAGTAAGAAATATCTGTCTATCTATCTGTCTGTCTGTCTGTCTGTCTAGCTATCTATCTATGAAAGATAATAGTAAACTTTGGGGGCAAAAACTAAATTTAGTTGTCTTGATTACATCTTGCATTTTTGAATCTCAGAGCTGATTCCCTAGGCACATTTATCACAGTGACTGTGTGTTCCTATGTGGAATTCACATCTGATGGCTATTTCTTTTAATCTGTGTCAAGTTTTTAGAAGAAAGGTAGAGATTTCAAAGAATATCTTATGTGAAGAGTATCATATGTGAAGAATAACAAGAAGGGATTCTGTGGGTATGTAGGTCAGAAAAGAAAGGTTGAGGAGACTGATCTGAGGCAGTGGCAAACTTGTGTCTGACCAATCTGGTGACCTTACATGATGAATTTATGATAATGGTCAATATGGGATGATGGTCAGATGTCTCTGCTTCTTGTAGGACCTTTGATATGATTCCACATGACATCCTTAACTCCAAACTGGAGATGGGTGGATTTGATGGATGGANGTGTCCAGACAGTTCTTGAGCATCTCCAGTGAAGGAGACCCCACAACCTCTCTGGACAACCTGTTACAGTGCATGGTCACCTGCCCACAGTAAAGAAGTTATTCCTCATGCTAAGCTAGAAGTTCTGTACATCAGTTTGTGCCCATTGTCTCTTGTCCTATTGCTCGGCACCACTGAGAAGAGCCTGGTTCCATCCTCTGACACCTTCCCTTCAGGTATTTATACACATTGATATGGTCCCTTCTCGACATTGAACAGGTCCAGCTCCCTCAGCCTCACAAAACAAATGCTCCCAAGGCCTCTAATCTGCCTCCTAGCCCTGTGCTGGACTCACTCCAAGAGCTCCAAGCCTCTCTTCTCCTGAGGAGGCAGAACCGGGCACAGCATAACCGGGCAGCGCGGGCCCATCCCCCGCACCGCTCCCGCCGCAGCCCGCGCCGCTCCGCCAGGACACCTCGCGATATTTCCCGCCGGCGCCGCTGAGCTCTGAGCACCATGGCAACGCAC
>VYZP01006821.1:2514-14970 GCA_013400635.1 Hypocryptadius cinnamomeus | reverse complement strand
CTTGAGCTAGACAAAATTAGAACTCCTCACAGGTGAAAACCAAATAGATTTGGGAGAAAGTCTAAAATACTCCACCTTCCTCTGTTCATTGAGAAATCTCCAAAAATCACGACAGAGGTCATTATCTCATGATTACATTAATAAGGCATAAGGACTGCAGTCCCTATCTGAACTACGCCACAATCCTATGACAAACACTGAACATGGTTCAAGGAAATCTTAATGACAGTAAATCCCCTGCATTATAGAATAAATTCAATTAACTGCAATATTGAAAAAAAGTCCAATATTTAATTTTCTCATTAGAAACACCTGGTTCACTGATTTTTAGCCTTGACTTCCATCTCCTGGGATCTCTCATCCAGAGAAGAGAAAGATTCTGCTATATAGATATACAGTCCTCTTTGCTTGTATTTTTGGTATACTTGGTCATGTTCCCTTGGATTTTAATTTCCCTAACGCTTTTTGAAGTAATATCAATAACAAAAGGCTGTTTGTAAAACCAAGGTAAAATAATTTAGTCGAGTTCTTCCTTCAGCTGACAAAGAACTCTCAAAACACCAGTTCTCTTTTAAAAGATCTGTACAGAGTCACTGGTGGCCAGGACCCACCTCTTTTGAAGACAGTGGCAATGCTCTCATTGACTTCACAGGGTCCAGCTCAGGACCTGTGTCGTTGCAAACCAGAGATCCTGGTCCAGATTCAGATCAAGGGATCCCAGTTCAGGCACAGTGGATTAAGCCTCACGTGGATACGAGGAGCCACTGACTTGCTGATCTCTGGCAGAAACAGCAGGACATGGCTGTTTGGCCACCCCTGCAAAAACTGTCTCATAAAACACCCACTAACATCAGATGCCAGGGGGAGTTTATGGCATAACACGGACTCCTCATGTAGAAAAACAAGATTTTTTTTATCACTTAAAGTGTTGTTATTTTTTTACAGCTCTGGGCTGCCTAGATGACTAACTCTTCACAACTAAACTATAAAAACTAACAAAAACTATAGCATAACATTGTTGCAGCAGCTTCTGAAATTTTAAAACGCAAAGCTGATTGAAATGCTAAATCTAAAAACCAAATCCCAGTCCCATAAGAAGATGGTGAGAGGTGATTAAAAAGCAAGCCAGTTGAAGATAAATGTTGATTTGAATTNTTTCTAGAAGATGAACTTGAGAAATGCACATAGGAATGAAAGGTGACGACTTTCCCATTTCACCCCAGTTTGTTGACTTTATGATTTACCTTTTTAATTCCCACTTGAGCTAGACAAAATTAGAACTCCTTACAGGGGAAAACCAAATAGATTTGGGAGAAAGTCTAAAATACTCCACCTTCCTCTGTTCATTGAGAAATCTCCAAAAATCACGACAGAGGTCATTATCTCATGATTNATTGCAAACCAGAGATCCTGGTCCAGATTCAGATCAAGGGATCCCAGTTCAGGCACAGTGGATTAAGCCTCACGTGGATACGAGGAGCCACTGACTTGCTGATCTCTGGCAGAAACAGCAGGACATGGCTGTTTGGCCACCCCTGCAAAAACTGTCTCATAAAACACCCACTAACATCAGATGCCAGGGGGAGTTTATGGCATAACACGGACTCCTCATGTAGAAAAACAAGATTTTTTTTATCACTTAAAGTGTTGTTATTTTTTTACAGCTCTGGGCTGCCTAGATGACTAACTCTTCACAACTAAACTATAAAAACTAACAAAAACTATAGCATAACATTGTTGCAGCAGCTTCTGAAATTTTAAAACGCAAAGCTGATTGAAATGCTAAATCTAAAAACCAAATCCCAGTCCCATAAGAAGATGGTGAGAGGTGATTAAAAAGCAAGCCAGTTGAAGATAAATGTTGATTTGAATTGGAGGTGAAAAAGCGGCAGCTTTTGAATATGAAGTGACAAAGGTGCTCTGGCATATATATGTAAAAGTATATATGTATATGCTATACCTTGTTCATGCTGACGTGCAGGGCTGGCCATGGTCCAACTACCTTCACACTCTCCGTTTCTATTTTCTTCAGATGAGAGGTTTCATCATAAAGAAGGGGAAGTCCTGAGCTCAGTTCTGAAAGGATTCCCAAAAGAAAGAAAGAAAAAGACACAGTCTGAAGGGAGGCTACAGTAAGAACTTCAGAGCAAGATACTCAACTGCATTTGAAGAGACGGCGGTCGGCAAAGCATCTTCTCTGTACGACCCTCTAAAATGTTTCATAATTATGCCTGTTGGGTCATTTTGCCTTTTTCTATTTAGCAAACAATTCGTCCCCCTCCTCCTTCTCACCCATCCTTTCATTTCAGCAGAGCTTTTGCCAGCTTTGGGCTAGATATTTCTCTCCTTACCTCCCTGCCGCCTCTACCCCCTCTATATTCTAAAACTTAGTTGACACCAGAGGGATTATTTATGCAGCCAAGGTGCCACTCTAGAAACATGTGATGTGTAAAGAGATCAGAGTATAGCTTTTGGCTTCTCTCAGACATCTTCATTTATATGCCAGCCTCTTTAAGACTGTTGTCAGGAATTTGCTGTGCTTTGTCAACAGAGATTTTGAGCAAGCCACTGACACAGAAAGACAAGGCAAAAGTACTTTTTCAGACAGCCCTAAAAGGTCTCTATCATCATCTTGGGGATGCTGTGGCATATACGTACATATTTGCAAGTACTCTGAGAAAAATAAACTTAATCATGTGATGATTTAACAAATCTCTGTGTCCTCCCATATTTCTTCATATCATGGATTCTAGATAATAACAGTTGGGAACAATCCAGTTCTGTGGAGTCTGATTCAAAGCCTACTGAAATCAATAAAAACCTTGCACTGACTGCAGTTTGGTTTGGATCAGGTTCTTAAGCTGTCCTAAGAATATTAAATATTACCCACTCAAGATCTAATTCTACAGCTGTTTAAATATACATTAAGGGCTTTGCTGACTAGAGACAAATTGCTAAAATCAGCTTATAGGGATAAAAGCAAAAAGCTGGTTTTGGCATTAGTGAAACATTATCAGACCCTGAGGTAATAACGCCCTAGAAAGGGTTACAATATCAGCATTGACCTCCTCTTGGTGGTCTTTCATCACAAGTTAGTGTTGCCAGAATTCAGCATTTCTCACATCACAGCTGCTTCTGTGCATATGAGACTGTGAAAGTGCCTGATACCCTGGGAATAAATTACCACAGCCATACTGGGAATAAATTACCACAGCCATAAAATCAAACATGATGATGGGCAGTTTTTTTTAAGAAACACAATCATTCTAATTTCCTCCTAAGAAAGAAAATAAAGGGGGGGGGGGGGGGAAGTGCCTTATTTAAATTATTCAAGTTTGCTATTATTTAAAACTGATTTTTAAGCTGGTTTTTTTGTTTGTTTGTTTTTTTAAAGGCAGAGCTCTGGAAGACAAGCAGGCCAGTTCAGCCTTTTAACTCAACCTCAAAAACAAACAAAAGAAAAGGCAAAAAAATTAATTCCTACAAAAGGCATACATTTCCTGAGTCAGCACTAAGTCTTGGCAAACCCAGGCTTTCATTCCAAGAAATGATCTGGCAGCACCGTGGTTTTTCAAAGCACTGTTTTCAGCTAGAAATTCAGTCTGTGTTAGACCATTCTCTGCTCAGGGTTATGCAAGGTCTCTTGTAGCGAGCTGCTCAGGAATAAACGATGCCTTTTTTTTAAGTGACAACCTGCAAGCTCAGCCCAGAGTTCAAGAGGCAACCTCTCTCAGCCCAGAGTTCAAGAGGTCCCCTCTTCCCGTTCCTCATTTTCTGTCATAAAAATTCTGTGAGCTTCACTGCATGCGTGTTGGCATCTGCTCCCAGTGACAGCCCCAGCTGCTGCCGGTGAAGCTGCTCATGTGCACCTGGTAATCCATGCACGACCTTGCCATGACAATTGGGCTCAGCAAGCAGCTCACTCTCTCTTCCCTGTAAGGCCAACTGCTGTTGCATAGAGTGGGACTGGGGTTCTGGGATACACTGGGGGAAGATGTGCTGCACCACAAGATGTGATCTGTGTACGTTAGTTTTGAGGTGAGGAGCAGCATCGTGAGAACCAGGCTGAATGCAGGAAAACAACATCTTCTGCTGAGCTGCCTTCATAAACACACACGTCAGATTTGTTTCACTGGATTTCACTTCCTCCAGTAACTGATGTAGACAAATTATTTGGAATGTGAAAAATCAGGCAGGTCTGGCCCGGGTTTGTTTTCTGTTTGTTTCTGTAATGAAGTCCTGTGCTGTGTGTTTGCTGGGAAATATGCACTAGTATTTAAAGGAACCCTGTCTGGGCCCACTGTTGTTTCCCTCTCTCCTGCCTATGTCCTGCTAATTGCACTGGAATTTTGGAATTTCTCAGAATAGATGTAAGTGGAGGAAAGGCAGATGCTTTCTCCCTCTCAGCCTGATGGTGGGTACATATCAGTGGGTCACTACACGTTCCACTTCAGATGAATTCAAAACCATCTCAGAGCTCAGTGATGAGTCCAGTCCACAGCAACTGGAACAAGTCACAAAACACCTGTAGTCCCATGGAAAAGCACAAGGTAGGTTAAGTGCTGATGTCACTCCTGTCAGCCTTATGGGGAAGTTTCTGCTAGGATAGTGTATTTGCCCCATGAGATCTTTTTGCTCTTCAGGCATTTCCACTTGAGATATTTTGGTCACAAGCACCCTCTTTCCTGAGAGCATCCCCATTTTAGCGACCACTTACTTCCTAGAAACACTTTCCAAGCACTGGCCTTTCCACACAGCCTGGAGCCAGACATCAGTCCCCCATGTCCTCACGTTCCTGAGGCAGACTGCTGATAGTGTTTCCTCTCTGCCTGATTTTTTCTTGGCCCACACACTGTGCAATGTCCTCCATAAACAGCCAATGGCCAGCATGCTCCTAACCATTTCAGTACATGCACCGTGAACCTTTCCAACAGGCTCTCTACAAGAGGTTTCACAGCTGAAATAGCCTGAGCAGCATTTTAATGAAACCATTAAAAACAAACCAACCATAGTCCCCTGAGCACAAACCTTGAAAAGGCACTTAAACCCATCACCCCAAGCTGTAAATGAGTAAGTCGGATTCTGTTTTAAGGGAAGTGCTCCTACCCAGACTGCCACTGCTCTCACAGCATGAACATGCCAGATATAACCATGCACTGGCTTCTCAAGGGAAATCAGCTTTGTACCTCCAGCCGAATGCACAGGTGCCACAGAGGATCAGCAACAGGTTGCAGTGAGGCAGCACGGCAGCATTAAGACACCCAGAACACTGCATGCACAGCTGCCTAAACAGCTCAGGTGGGAGCAGTCAGCACAGCCGCACCACAGCCTCTCCTTGGAGGTGTTCCATCCCTTTCCACTCCCTTAGAGAAACTGGGAACTGGAATTTGGTGCTACTGGCATTGGGCAGGAACCAGCACCGATTCTCTTCTTGTGCATCAAATAGTGTGGAGCAGTCTTCAGCAGACAAAGTGAAGAGAAAGGTGAATCTATCTCCAGCAACAGGTGCCATACACACCCTGGCTTCTGAAGTCCCCTTCAGAGCATGGCAGCTGTCAGACAGGCCAGGGAGGCAGCTCCCCACCACCAGGGCCAGTTTGGGGGAGAGGGCTCACTCTCCCCATGTCTGGGGGAGGACACGGAGCCTCCCAGGCCCCAGTTTCATCTCACAGGTAACACTCACTGGGCACACAGAGAACTGCTCCTGATGTTTGCCCTTGTGCTCTTCTAGGCTTTTCCTAAGGTTATTTCTGCAATAAGGAGAAGCAGGAAAGCTGTGTGACCTGAGAGGAGTGCTGGAATAAACACCCTGTGCTGTGTGGGTTTTGCTGTTTCTTTAATTACCTCCTGTCCCGCAGGTGGGCCCATGGCAGGGCAGAGGGGAGCTGGAGACCAGCAGCACTGCGGGGACTGAAGCGGGGGCACCGGGAGGGGAGTCTGACACAGAGCTATGGGCTGGATGGGAGCCCCGAGGAATGGGCCGGGGGAAGCAGGGCCGGCAGTGCCTTCCGGGTCGGGACACTCAGCAGCAGTATAGCTGACTCTGAATGAATTTCCTGGCATGCTTCAGCTCTAATTTGGGAAAGGAAAATATGGGCTGGCACACCCCCCAGAAAGGTCACCGCCTCCCACGGTGCCAGGCTGATAGCCGGGAGAGGTTTTCCAGCACAGCCGTGCCAGCATTCCCCACCACCTGCGCCCAGCCCGGCATGCGGGGCGGCCCTGGGAGGCCCGGCCGAGGCCCAGCCCGCCCCGCAGCCCCACAGCAGCGCAGCCCGCACTCCCCTCCTGAGGCGTGCCGGTGGCTGCAGAGCAGGGCCGAGATGCAAATACCTCAAAACTGTCGCACTCTCTTGGGGAAAGAAAGTGAAAGAAAATGTTTCTGATCTTCTGAAACAAAGTCTGATTCAAGTGCTTGTCCAGATAGATGCCGGCGCAGTACTGCTGAGGTACTTAGCAGCTTATACAGCTTACAGTCAGGGTCACCCAGTACAGCCCAAGACCCTGGTTTCAGGAATTTGAAATTATCAGATTAACTGACCAGGGTGATAGATTCCATAATGGATAGCTATCTCAGGGTCATTTACAGTTATGAAGGCAAAAACTGGGCAAGGGAAGAATTCGTTTCCTAGAGACAAGGAATATAATAGATCATATCTTGTTTTGCCCATCATCTGACATTCTTACACAGCTTCAGCATCTGACACACTGCAGAGTGCAGAGATTGTAAATCTGGAGAGCAGGAATTAGGACTGCTCAATGACAGGGATGTTTCTCTTCCAATTCCTGTGTAAAATACTTGGCCAAGCTCTGTACCCTTAAAAATGACTGTACATGTTCAGCAGCAGAGTCTTCCACCCAAACTCCCCAAGACTGCATCAGAAATGGATAGGCTTCTCTCCTCACTGCTTTCCAGAAGCCAAGAATTTCTCCACTAAGGAAGCAAGAATATTCCAGTCATGGTAGCTAAAGTTCGCAATTATTCCAATTACCCAAACTAAGAGCAAGATGCTGTATGTCCAGGGCTCCAAAATTTCTGCTGCCTGTGCCCAGACACGAAAACAAGATCCAAACAATGAGGGCTGAGGGCCAGCTGGACAGATCAGCAAGAGACAATAGCAGATGAGGGTAGGTTTGTGAAACTATACAAACAAATAGTAACAACGAAAAAGGAGCCTGTGCCAAGTGGTTAGAGAGTCAGTATCTGTGACTAATGGGGTGTTTGTTCAGCTATGGAACACCCGCCCAACACCAAATCTCACAACCCTGTAGCAAACCAAGGAAATTGCAAATCTTGTCTCATTTGCAGATGCTACAAAGTTAGCAAATAATAACAGGAAGCACATTCTTCAAAGAGGAAAACCGAAATGCACACTGTTTTCCTTTCCTTTGTTTTGCCTCCTTGCCCGAGACAAACCTGAAAGCAGCACAGTCACTGAAATAGCAATCACTGCAGTGGACTTACTGGTTGGATTTGGAACTGCAGAAACAATGTCCTTGCTTTCGGGAGCAAGGGCACCATAATTGGCGTGGTGGTGGTGATGCCGATGGTGGTGGTGGTGCCTTGCAGCCATTTTTGTGGTATATGGAGTTCCACCATTCTCCTCAATGTTGAACGGATGCAGATCGCTGTTGTTCAACGGATAGCTACAAAATAAATCCAGTTCAAATTAGAGCAGTAAACAGTAGCACCAATTGTACTTTTGGAGAGACAGAGTGAAAACTTTCTTGGGAAAAAATGCACAGCAGTTTTGTAAATAAATTTTTTTTTTTACCCCAAATCTTTACAGTTTTCTATCTCCACAAGACTTACGTGATGAGAAAAAAGGATGCCTCTGCTTGTTTGTATGACTTTAAGATCAGAGCTGGTTTTGATTTTACACAGTACATAATCTGTGCTAGAATCTTTCCTGGGATAGGAAAGTCATCAAGCAGAAAACAATAACTCCTTTAAAGTGAAATTGTCCAAAGAGCAGACCAAGGAACAGTCTCAGAGTAAGACCACATTCCTGAGAATGTTCAGCTCTCTAAATTTATGATGCAAAATAGCTATATAAAAAAAAAATTCTGACTTAGGGAAAAAAAATGGGTAATAAACCATTTTACAGATAACAACATACAAAATAGCACTTGGTCATAAAGGAATTGTACCGGTGCTGGTATAACTAGTTTGGGTCTTGGTGGGGGTTTTTTGCATGTGTTTAGTTAGGAGATTAACTATCATCAGTCTGCAATAGCTGGCAAACAGGGACACATTGACATTTTAAGTCATCATCTCTAACTGAGAGGTGACAAATTACAGTGCTGCTTTTCTTCATTAGCTTTAACTGATACTGTTTCAGTTTATTGTTTGAAATTACTATGAATTTCTAGAAGTGATATTTTCTCTCCATTCCAGCAACCAAAAAAGATTGAGATAATTCTACATAGATATTGCAAACGACTTGAATGTGCTTTCCTCAGAGGAGTGCTTAAAGTTTTTATAAGGTTTTAACTTATTCTATAGTAGTGCATTAGACAGTAGTTGCAGTAAATCAATCCATTTCAACAAAAGATGAATCCCCTGCCTATTTGAAATATACTAAAGAAATTATATCTTCAGCTGTATGGGTTTTCAGTTTGCTTTTATTAATAACAGCAGCCAAAAACCTGACAACTTGAAATGAAGGCAAACCGAATAATTAAAGGAACAATGAATAAATTATACCTAGGATACTTGCTACATGTGTTTTCTGCAGATTACTTAGAGATTCAAAGCAAGATTAACCAGTCATCTGTAAATAAACACATCTGTATCATTTCCAAAGTTCTACTGAAACACGCAGCTTGGCACATCATTAATAACCACTGTCTTCTTAGTAACAACTTCAGAAAACATGAGGTTTCTGACTGGGTGCTAATTGAATAATACTTTTATGCTGGTTACTTTTTGAAAGCAGGAGGCAGGGAGGGGAATGCTGTGTATATTAATCTTGGCAGGTTCCTGGCATGAAGCAACCACTGCCAATAAAGGCACTTCTGATGGCTTTTTTGCCTTAAGGAAACAATAGAAATAGGTGTCTGATCCACAGGGGACAGCTTTTGTGAGCTCAAATAATGCAGGACTGGTCTGTCTTTTCAAACTGCACTATATCTTTACTGCTATAATCAAATCAAGCAAGTGCCTACAGGGGGAAAATGGTACAGGCTAATGAGATTGCACACTAATTGTAGCAGCTCTCCTGCACTTTCCCTTCAAGGGCCTTGGATTGGTGTGACATTTGCTGACTGAGAGGGTAGGTGGTTTTGTTCACATGGTTAAAACCCTGCTGGGAAATGAGTTTGGGGCTGGAGCCTCAGCACATTTTTTTTTCTTCCGATTCAGTTTTTTTTCAAGACACAAAACCCTACATGTTGTGAGTTTCATTTCACCCACTGGCAGGCTGGTCAGTTGGTCTTTTCAAAATGAATCACACCAAATCCTTACACTGACTCCTCATACTGCTATGGTCCCAAGGTATCTTCCATGCTGAAATGAGAAGGAGCTGAGCAACTGAACGAGCCAACTGAATTGACCTCTGGCACGAGGGCAAATGTGCACCAAATTCTCTTGATGTATTTCTTGACTTTCCAGAGAGGAGAGTAATATGTAAAATGTAAAATGCAGGGAGAGCATTACATCAAAGAAGTAAACAGCTAGCCCAGCAAAGCTGATGTTCAGCTATACACTGAAATCCTTGAGGACAGCAGGTCACAAAGCTCCAGACAGGGTGTCACTGCCCAGGCAGCGCTCTCCGATGTGAAATCCCAGGTTCAAACTGCCGGCCACGTAAAAAACGTGTGGTGATCTGCACTCTTCTAGCAACTGACAGATGTTGAGGCAAACTTAGCTCAGGGTCAGCCAACTCTCGCACGTCCGATGCATACGAGGCTGGGCGTTTGCACAGATACCCTCACTACCAAGGAGTCACTGAACAATCAGAAACAACAGGCCTTGTAGCAGCCCCAGAGCCTGCCAACTAGAAAAGCTGACAGTACCCAAACAAAAATATCATAGGTAGTCCAAATGCCTTTTCTATGTACTCTCTCATATATATTTTAGGGGGATATTAGGTATCTTACTGTAGTTTCTACAAGGTGACATCATTATTATTATTATCTCCTATCACATTTTTCACTTTTCTGTTCTTCCACTGTCTTAAATATAGAGACTTGGCACTTCCACTCAATGCATCCTTTTGTTGCTAACTTTGCTTTCTATTGCTTGCTTCTGTCTGGCTTACCTGAATAAAAAATTGCTCACGTGTCCTTCCCAATCTATTGATGTGAATAAATCACTACTTTCAGTGAACCAAGTTTTTGACCATATTCTAAAATGTTCATACTCCTGACCTCCAGGAATTTATACTTGCTCCCCAGACATCAAGTAATGCTCTCAGACTATGTGCATTATGTGGACAGGTAGTAGTTTGCATCCTTTCTCTTGCACCTGCCTTCTGGCCATCCTAGTATGCCTATATCACACCTTTGGTTTACTTTTTAAACATCAATTGGCTGTCCTGCAGGTTTCCTCTTTCTCTGCTGTTATTTACTTGTGTGGCTTTCTCAACAAGCTCCAGCTGTTTCCTGTACAGACAGCTCCTGTCCTTCAAGGAAAATGAGACTGGGCCCTACAGGCAAGTGTGCAAAGGAAGCAAACATTTCTTTCTTCTTTGTCCATCACTCAGGAAAAAGCTCTCCTGAGGATTCAGTTTCTGCAGGCTGAACCTTCAAAAAAGCCACTCAGTGTTCACAAGAAGGTTAGTGCTGCCTTTAGCCTTAAATTCACATCAATTATTTCCTTATGACCAAAAAGGCAGCACATTGAGGAACAAGGCAAATAACATGCATCTACTAATTTCCTTTTCTATTTTACAGTTTTCATTTACATTACTAGTCCTCTGTCTCAGTTTTACACTCCTCACACTTTACCCAAAAAGCTGTTTTCAGTTGACATTCTTAGATTTCATGTGCTCTAGTCACCTGCTGCTTTACCAAACTATGTCTCTAGTATACAATTGACATACAAAACAGTCTTAAGAGCATATAGGAAAATGGGGAACATAAAAGTTTTTGAAGGCCTTCAAAATCAAACATGTGGGCCTATGTTACCTGAACTGAACCTCCAACACCTTCACTAGCAGAGACTCCATCACCCTCTTGTGTAATCAATTTCAGTGTCTCAGCATGTCTACATTTATTTCTTTGTTTATTCCGTCTCCTTTACTGCAGTTTAAGCCACTATTTTATCTCCCATCCATCACAGACACAGTAAGAAGGTAATTTTTTGCTACAGAAGCCTGTGTTTTTGAAAATGGCTCTTTACACCTCTCCTCAGGATCTGTAGAGCTCTGAATTCCTCAGTTGTCCCTCACAGGTTGCACATTCCATACAGCTCTGAGACATCTTGCCATCCCTGTCCACCCAGCTGCCCCTTGCTCTGCTTCCAACACGTGGTGCTCAGAACTGGACACCCCATTCCATCTGAGGCCTTGCAAACATGTTTCAGAGAGGAAGGGTTGCTTCCCATGTTCTACAGGATCTACTCCTGTCTATACACTGGAACATGACATTTTTTTATATAATCTGGGATTGTTGACTCATGTTTAACATGTGAACCTCAAGAGCATCAGATCCTTTCCTAAACTGGCCAGGTTTCCAGCCCCACAACCTCAGCTGTGACACATTACTCCTACCTAACAGCACAAACATTCTTCCTGAGCTGTGCCCTAATCTTTCTGCTGTGCTAAGATCGATTCCTGATCAGGACTTTTCTCTCATCCATGACAGGCCTGGTATGCAAGGACTCCCATTTTGGTGTAACCCGTGAGTGACAAGGGCTTTTTTAAAAAAAAACATAATTGCCTTTCCATGCCATCCTCCCAGCTACCAGCCTCAGTCTTCTGTAGAATATAGCAGTGCAGCCCTGCAGAAACATCTTGCACTTGTGTCCCAGAGCAGGCTTACTCCTGCACCCTGCCCATGCCCCTCTTTCCCCACTCTTCTTCTAGCCATCTTCCACCTGTCTGAAGTTACACTTGGAGAGCAAATGGTGGGGCTTTCTTCTCTCCATGGGGAGGCTGGAGGGGCAATAGCAAAAAGCAGGCTCAAACTATTGTGCCTCGTGGATGACTCTAAGAATTTAGACCTTCCCTACCATAGCTGAACAGGGATTTAAGAAAATCCCAGGCTTCTAGGTCTAGTTGTGATAAATAGCCTTCAACAATTACCACACCCACCTCTGTTTGCTTTGAACATTCCTCCTGCACCAAACCACTGCAATTTTCCAATATTTAAAAATCCTCAAACTTTCCACAAACATCTTCAGAACCGCTCTCAGTCCTCCCCATCTGCAGCTTGGAGCAAGCCTGGTGGAGATTTGTACAGGTTTTGGCAGCAAAAATTCACACTGCGGGCGTTGTACTGAATGTGCTGGGA
>VYZP01006803.1:2119-32362 GCA_013400635.1 Hypocryptadius cinnamomeus | reverse complement strand
GGGGGCAGCTGCGCGGCGGAGGGATCAGAGGAGCTGGAATGGCAGGGGGCAGCTGATGGAAGGGGTCCGTGTGCTGCCTCCCTGTTCCTTGGGGACAGGGCAGAGCAGGCCCCAGATCCCCACCCCACATCCCTGGCAGAAGGCAGGTGGGCACAGCTGAGGTGAGGCAGCTCCTGCATGTGCTCACCTTGAGACCCTTCACTCTCCTCCCCTCATGACAGTGCCCAGACCAGCCACGGTACTCGTGGCCATTTCAGTCCACCTAAGAAACAGCCTCTTTAATGCTCCTAATAGCTGTACAAGCAATCCATAACACACAAGATGTCCTTTGCCTTTCCCTAAGGTTTGTAAGCAGGTCTGTTTTTCTCACTTTGCTCACCTGACACTGGTGAGAAGCCAAGGCGCCTGGCAGAGGAGGATGGGTGAGGCAGAGCAGGGATGCTCAGCACAGCTGCTGCCTCTGCCCAGACAGGGGTTTCCCTGGGACTCTGGGCATCTGCTGCACACACACATACAGACATCAGCCCTCACTCACAGCAAGCTGTAGAAACTCCAAAATGAAGGACAATCCCACTCCACTGAGAATGCTAGAGATACCTTTAAAAGTTAAATGCTCTGCTAAAAGAATGCAGGAAAGAATGCTAAATTGCAAACGAGGTCTCACAACAACTGGTATCAGTGCCTCAGTCTTTATTCTCTCTGTTCCCAGTTTGCTGGAGTACAGCTCTCTCTGTCCCTGGCACACTTTGACCTTTGTCAACAGAATTTCTTTGTTTTTCCTACATCTGTAACGTGTTGATTTGACACTTCTAAGTTTCCTTGCAAGAGTTCAGCCAGGTCAGTGCCAGCCCAGCACGTAGAGGCAAAGGACAGGCTCTGTGGGCACAGGGAGCTGCCAGCCATGACCCTAAAGCCACTCAGTGACAAGCCATCACACCAACAGTGGAGATGGCACTGACCCCAGGGGCTGCTGCTGCATGCTAAACGGAAAGGGCTTGTGTAGAAAACCAAATGCAAAGCTGCTGGCATCATCAATGCAAAGACAGACGTGGCAGCAGAGAGAAGGACATCGCTCAGTGCTCCAAGGGTCCCTGGGAGTCAGCTCTGGGGGACAGCTCCGACAGCTCCTGCACTGCTTGCAGCCATGCTACATCCATGCTGTCCACTGCAGGGGGATTCACAGGCCTGCAATTCCAACCTTCACCCAACTGCCAGTTATGCTTTCCACGGTAGATAATCTTCTCTTCAGCACCAAACCCCAAAACTTTACCTTTGGTTCCTCAACTGGCATCAGCCACCATGGAAGCCAACCCCAGCAGAAGGACAGCAGGATACCCTGCAGAGTTCATGGACAGGCAACACATGGGAGGTTCAGGATGGGTTATTAAATAAACCCAATTCTCTACAGGCAAACACCGGTGAAAAGCAGGCAGTGGAAAATCCCGAGCAGCTAAGACTTGCAAAGGTCGGAGCCTAAACTGAGACAGGAGAGGCCACGGGAGCCAGGAGCACAGGGAGCCTGTGGGCTTGGTGCTGCTCCAGCCAGCACAGCCCTGCCCCAGCAGCTGCGGACCGGAGCACCCTCCTCCTCCTCCAGGAGATGTGGGTTTTGGCACAACACCCCCTCCCCAGCCCCGAGCCATGCTCTGGCTGCTCAGACAGGGACAGACAAAGGCAGAGGTTTCTCTAGCAACGGGCTGGGACAAGGCTGCCGAGCTCTGCTGCTCCCGTGCTGGTGGGGAGCAGGACAAAGCCCTGCTGCCAAGCCCGGGCACAGAGCTCCGGGTGCAGCCCACCCAGCCCGGCTGCTCCCCGATGCTGAATTATCTGAATTACCCATCCAGGAGAACAGCGTTGTCACGGATCCTCCCGCCGGGCAGCCTGAGACAGCCGCTCCTCTAACATATGCTTCACCCCACTGATTTGTGACAAGTGAGAAAATATGCTTGGCAACAAAAGCCATTATTTTCTCACAACTGGGATTAGACCCAATAGTTCATTGCAAATATAGCACAGCAAGCTGGACTCAGGGAGGATCCAATTCTTATACAAACACAGAACTCACTAACAAGGCCATTTGACTCTCCGCTGTTTTTATGCCCCCTTCAGAGTATCCATGTGCTGCCTCCCCTAAAAGTCCAGCCCTTTCCATAACAGAAACACCTCGGATGTATTTTCCAGCGCTTTGTCATCCCATGTTTGACCAGCACACACCATTTCCCCTGGGAGAGCCCTCTCGCACACACAGAGCTAATGCAGCTGAAGCCTGGCTGCTGTTCCACCAGGAGAGCCCCAGCTGCGGGCCGGTGAAGCCAGCACAGCCCCAGGAGCGCCGGGCTCTCGGTGCAATGCCGAGGAGCCGGGCTCAGTCCCAGGTTGGCAGGGCATTTGTCAGAGCCCACGTGTGTCCGTGGGGCGCTCCTGCTGCCGGCACCCTTGGCACTGCTTTCCCTACACAGCAGCAGCAGAGGGATGCAAGGGATGGGGTGCCAGAGGACCATCCACCTTCTCGTGAGGGCTGCAGCCAGGAGAGGCCTTGTCAGGCCCCAGCAGTGACAGTACCGAGCCTGAACAGCCAAGGAGCTGCAGGGCGCACGGCCTGGAGCATCCGCAGACAGGAATGCCAGGGGTGCCTCCATCTGCTGCACGGGTCCCTGTGGAGCAGCCAGAGGGGACCTGCAGTGAAAGCAAACAGCCCAACGCTGCCCAAGCCTCCCCTCTCCTTCTTTCCGTGTGATTAGTAGCATCACTGCCTAGACAAAGACAAGAGATACGGCTCCTGGTAAAACAGAGAACAAGACAAGCCTTTTATCTGAAACAAGTGTTCCCGGTAAAAAAAAAAAAAAAAGAAGGAAAAAAAAAAAAAGATAAATGAAAACACTTCTCTCCAGTATGAAAACAACTCCTGTGGCACTGGCATTTTTCAGGTATTTTCATGTGTGTCTGTAATCCACAGCCCCAGTTTTCCTTTGTACTCACACCAAGCCCTCACACTGGGACTGCTGGGCTGTGAGGCAACAACTTCATCTGCAACCACTCAGAAGGGAAGTGAAAGTGTAAGATAGTGTATCTTGAACCCAGTGACTTCTGTCCTGGGAAACTCCTGCCCTGGAGCAGCCCCCTGTTTAATGCAAAGGACAAAGGAAGATGAGAACAGCCCCTCAATGTCCAAGAACAAATATCACAGCTGATATGGTGACAATGAAGCCTTGACATGATTAATAATAAGCTTAGCAAGCACAAGAAGAAGGTGGCAAAGCTCTGCCACCGAGAGGCACAGCAACAGCAGATCCCACACGCTGCTCCTCACCCGGTCCCCTTCCCTCTCCTGTCCTTGCACACGATGGTGGCTGCTGCTGCTGCCAAGGCGGTGGCGTTTGTCATACACTTTGATACTCCAAATCCACAGGAGCTACTGACAGCAGATTTCCCTTACAAACTGTCTCTGAATGTAGATCTGACAGCAGCCAGCCTGGCTCCTGAGGAGGCAGCAGGGAACAATACGTGTTCTGGGTGAAGCAGAGCACCCAGCTCCCTTCCACAGGCAGCACTGCCTGCATGACAGCCCCTGCTCCTGGGATACAAGGAACCAAAAACACAACCAAAGGAATCCTAACAGTGGCTACTGTTAACTTCAGCTGAGCCTCAAGGCCAAACTGCCCACAGATCAAGAGTGAGAGCAGATATAATGGTGTGTTGCAATTATGTCCAATTTAAGAACAGAAACAGCACTTCAAACCACACATCACGTGTGCCAGATGGGAAGAGAGCTGGCCAGGGGGTGCCCAGAGCAGGCACCAATGCCAACCACAGCTTCCCTGGCTCTGGGAACAGCTGGGCAGCTGCCCCTCCAGGTTCTCTCTCACCTCCTGGACAATGCTGTCCAGGGATGCCACAGTCCTTCCTCTCTGACACTAAGGAGAAGGCAAACCTGCTTGCAGAAGAAATCCTCACTCGGCATGGGAGCTGGTTTGTTTCGCTCTGCACCACTCACAGAAATGAGCCAGACTGACCCAAAGTGGCTCTTTTCCCTGCCTGTCTCTGTGAAGAGAGGCATGAGCAGAGCAGGAGCCTGGTAGCAGGTACTGACCCACGTCCTCGTCAGATGCTGGAGATGGGGTTGATCCTCACTTTGGAGTCGTGGTTTACCACAGGAGTCACCACTGGGACCAGACAAGCTTTGGGGGCTAAATTTAGGCAGCAGAAGTGCATATTTTCATGTCTTCTCCTGCCTGGCACAGAGCACAGCAGGCTATATCCAGGGATGGCCCTGCTGGCAGTGCCCCACCCTGGATCTCTCCGTGGCTCCTGCCTGCAAGGTGCAGGGCACAGCACAGCTCCACACTGTGTCCTCCCCCAGGGAGCACTGGCAGTCCCAGAGCCACTCCAGCTCTCTGCTTCACCCAATCCTTGTGTGCTTCAGCTCAAGGTCCATGTCAGCAGAGAGGCCTGTGCCCAGCCCACCCTGGCCTGGCAGGGACCCCGCACAGGGACCCCGACCCCAGCCCCAGCAAGAGGGCTGGCGGGGGGGAGCCCCTGGCCTGAGCTGCAGCATGCTCCTGCTCCTTTTCCCACAGCCCCTGGCACGTTTCCTTGGGAACAGAGACTTGTCCACTTGTAATTCACAGCCTGAACTGGTCACATCTGCTGCCACTTTTGTCTGACTGCGAGCACCACCGAGGCAGTAAATCTCATTTACTGTCCCTACACCCTGTTGTCTGGCTATGCGGCCCTGCACTGATCATGCTGATCAACGGGAAGGAGAATTTACAGGACTGAAGGTGGAGCGAGACCCCAGAAACACTCATTAAAAAAGACTTGGAGGAGGTTGGGGTTGATTTTGTTGTTTGGGGTTTGAATTTGGGGGTTTTTTTGTTTATTTTGGGGTTTTTGGTGTTACATTAAAGAAGCCAAACTTTAAAGAGGTCCACCCCAAACCTCCAGCATTCCAAGGTCCCTGGCAATCCCCTGCTTGCTGCCTGTGTCTTTTGGGAACCCCCTTGTTCCCCACAGCCAGCATTTCTGCCCAAGAGAGCTCTGTCCCCAACTGCTTCCCAGGCAGGAGCAGGAAGAGAAGGGGGAAGGCAGAACAGCTGCCTTTGCTGTTTGTGCCTCCTCTGGCTTTGCTTGTTAGGAATACTAGGGATGCAAAAAAGCATTAAAAAGAAAGAACCAAACAGATCTCTTGTATTTGTTCATGATTTAAGAAGAGCAAAGGAAGCTTCACAAAAACAGATGGTGGCTTTTTCCCCAGAGAAAACAGCTCTTCTGACTGCCCTCCTGCACAGCCAGCATGAGCTCCGGATCCCTGACCCACACGGGAGGCACCGGGATCGGCTGCAGAGGCTCTCACCACCCAAACCCTGAAATGATGTAACCGGAGCCCTGGGCTTGCGGCTACACAGATGCAAAGCAGAATGTATTCAAACTGGAAAAGAAAGAGCTGAGCAAGAATGTGAATCCTGCCCTGAGCCACTGAGATGGAATAAAGGAGAAGATCATTAAACGGTTCACTTCAGCACCTCACACTCCTTAATCCAGGCATGGAAAGATTTCACAGACCATTAAGAGAGCAGAGCTTTGCAGACAGTTCCTAGAGCCAGCCCCTTGTATCTGTGCGAGTTCCCCAACCCCTGTACAGCCCTAACAGGATCAAATATTATACACACAAGTCAGATCAGATTAACCAGCAGTGCCTTCTGGCCTGAAAAATCTGTGTATTCATGGATCCACTGAACCAATTCTCTTCCAGAGTAATACTTCACATGCATTAAAAACACAGGATAATTCCTTTTAAGAACTTTTCATCTCACATCTCAAAGTATCCTATAAGCCTCAACATCTTCCAGAAAGAGGGATGGATTACAACCTAATTTTACAGATAGGATAAAACAAGTCTTTCCTTGGGCATCTGTGCCATTGCTGTTTCCCACTGTGCTTTTCTGCAGTGGAGATGGGCCTGAACTTCGTTTCAAGGTCAAACTGCTCCCACTCTGAAGGGACACAGAAAATGACAAGAAAAACAAATTCCAAAGCAGTAGACTCAAACTGAGGAACCTGTAGGAATCGGCAAGTCCAACAGCAGCAGTTGCCCAATTTCTTTTATTTGTTTGATTTAATGTTCCTAAAAATATGACAGGCAGTTGGCTCCCCAAGGCCTGTACCTGGCATGGCCAGCTTCACACTTTGCCTCTGACCAAAACCTCCTGGGCACCTCCAGGGTCTGATCCAGCTCCCTGCTGTGCCTCTGAGCAAAACCTCCTGAGCATTCCTGGAGCCTGATCATGCTTCCTTTGGAGCATGTCCTCATCACCCAGAAATGCTGTTGTCCTCTTGGCTAACTATCTCCACTGTGCTTTTTCAATTTCAGCACAAGGACCTGGCCAAAGGCAAGTGCCTTGTGATGCTCTGCTCCCTGCCTTCATCAGCACTGACCAGGAAAGCCTCAGCTGCTGCCAGGGAATCAACAGTGCTGCTTCCTTCAGAGCCTCTGCCTCAGAGATCAGCAAAATGCCAGCCCAAAGCTGACACTGCTCTTCACTCCTCCTCCTTTCCAGAAAAAGCACAATACTGGAATAGCAAGGGAAAGCTGTGCCGTGACCAATGAAAGCACATCATCTGCCACCGGATCCAGCCAGCCTGGAACTTGCAGACAGGAAGCATAAACGTAGGGAGGAATTTCACCTTCCCAAGAACCAGCACAGCCCTCCCCAATGGCTGCAAACGCAGCCTCAGGCAGCACCAGCGGTCTTGGGGTGCTTCAGGGTGAATAAAGACCTGCAGAACCTCACTGCTTGCAGTGCAGAAGGACCACATGGATATTCAGAAGGTAACAGACATGCAATGGAGCATCCAGCAGCTGTGGGGAGACTGTCTACAAAGGGCTTTCCATACCAGACAGGATCCAGCCCAATACTTCACAACCTCCTCATGAATTCATCATTTACTATAGACCTAGAGCAAGTTCCAGACTGCAGACAGCTTAGCTTGAGGCTAATGAGATGTTCTACATTGGGATCACTGGGTTGTGCAGCTGCCACCCACAAAGCAGAGATTATCGCCCTCGCTTGCTTCATTTCTTCAGTACGAAGTGATTGTGCTCCTGCCTTCTGAAGAAGGGTAAATCAGCATAAAGCATATTGTCTGCTCTCACCATCTTCCCCAGCATCCTGTTTATTAGTGGGTGCAGAACCAGATGGTTATAGATAAACAACACCAAAAAAAATACAGAAATAGCCTGGTGTAGTACAGGAGTGTTAAATTCCCACCCAGAAATAAGAAAGGGCATTAAAGGTACTTGGGCAGCTCCAGGGGAAGTGAGCCAGCAGACAAATGCAATCCATATGCACCAGTGTGCACAGCTTTTCCTGAAGCGCTATCAGGACAGAAAGGGCTCCTGCAGCTACAGCTCTGGCTAAAATCAGCTGTCACTGCAGGTGTCCATCACTTCCAGAAAATAATCCCTCAGATATTTCACTTGCTTTGCTTGGTATGCAGAGCAGAGCTGCTGCAGCACTGTTCCTGCAGAACTCTCCTGCCATGCTTGCCTTGTGTCACACATGTATGGAAGAAGATATAGATGTAAACATTCCAGCATTCCTTCTGTCAAAGCACTGTTTTCTTAAAAAATCCCCTCTTGCTCTTCTGCTCCCACTCTGATGTGCAGAGTTCTCCAATTCTCTGAATTCACATCCCTTCATACAAGGCAAAAGTACGGGGCTTGCAGCTTGGCTGAGACACCAGCCAGGTTAACAACAGTCACTTAAAAAATGAAGTAATGTGTCATCCTGGCAGGGGGAGCAAATAAAGACTGGCATTTGTTTATTTATGTGAACTGTTACTGAGGGGCAGACCTAAGCCTTGTTCAGACCTCCCTGACAGGGTCAGCTGGCACGTGCCATGGCCTGGCCCCCCCAGCTGCCCACGGTGCTGGGTGAGGAGGCACCGTGGGATGTGCTGGGGCAGCCTGTGCCCCTGGCGGGGTTTGGTAGCCATGCTTGAGCCCTGGGCCATGGACACATCTGCCTCTCCTGTACATTCCCCTGAGTTCACCTGAGCCCGTGGGACTGCACCCTGCACCTACAGTACACCAGGAGCTCCTGCATTATTCACCTGCAGTGGCTGTTCCAGCTGCTGGCAGCAGCAGTGCTCACCCACAAAGGCCATGCTCATGTACAAGCCCATGGGCTACCATGGGGACAGCACTGGCCGAGCTCAGCAGAGAGCCCAGTCCTTTGCATGCCACAGAGCTGCTGTCTGCCTCTTTCCTAGCTCCTTCCTGAGCAGATTGCTAATTGCTCCTGATTTTTGCTCTTCTAAAATAAGCTTAGACTGCAATCTGCATAAATGCTGCAGAAAGAGTAATGAACTGCCCGCCCACCTGAAATTCAGACTTGAGCAGAACACACAGGAGACAGAAGGATGGAAGGAGCCACCAGCAACCCTCACCATGCCACTGCCACCCCATCTGAGGACAGCGAGAGCAGGGGGGACATGGGGACTGTTCCAAATAAAGCCATGGATTTGTATGTAAACTAAGGACTGAAAACAAAGACTAAATGGAAGCACAAGAAGCACTGCATCATTCTGGCAAGTGGGGATGGTAGAGGGGAGCATGTCAGTGGGCACAGCCCTGCAGGAGTGGGAGAGTAGAGAGGAATTAAAAATTAAACCTGTCAGCCCCTGGTTTCTATCATTCATTTAAAAAATACATGGCTGCAGATGTCCAAGGTGTAAAAGGAAGCAATTACATACACAAACCTCCCCACAAATAAACATCTCACGACTTTATCACCAGAAAATCTTCAATTGCAAAAGCACATCAGAACATTATTTTGCCCTTAATCTTTCTGCATTGTCAGCTGTAACCATGCCACGTCCATGCACACCCCCGACCTGCAGCATGCAGGCACTGCTCCCCTGCTCCTGTATCTCCCAAAAACACCATGCAGAGACACTCAACACAGACTTTGTTTTAAAACTCTGTTAAACTAAAGGTTTGTTTACTGTGAACTCTCCCTCCAGAGTGCTGGGAATACAGATGCACAAACAACAGCAGTGCTTGCTCCAGTGCAGGTGAAGTGTCCGTACACCTGCACAAGCTCCCCCTGCCATTGAAGCACAGCTCTGAGCCAACTGTTCTGGCTTGTTCTTCATCTAAGGGAGAACCTATGAAAACCAACCATTTAACTCTAGACTAAGCATCTGGAGAGCACCTTGTAATTACCAGTTCTGGTTCTCTTCTCTCTGACAGATTCTCAAAACACATGTGGATCCTGGTACATCCCAGAGCCTCTCCACTCCCTTCTTCCTGGGTGGCCCCCCCAGCTGCAGCTGCTGCATCAGCTCTGGTATTTATAGCCCCTCTCTACTGACTCACTGCTGCTCCTGGCTTATTTAGAAGCTGCTTTAACTACATTTGCTTTTGACAGTGTCACATGTATCACTCTCGTGTGTAATTTTGACACTTTGCCCTTCCAAAACAGATACAGAAGAGATGCCCTCTGCCTCTCTGGGTGGATGGGTGGGGATGTCCAGAATTTCCTTGCCTTTCAATTTCCTTCCTTGTCCAGACTTCAGGAGTACAGAGGAACAGAACCTGGCTAAATCTGATGGAAACACTCTGAGTTAGGCAGGAGAGCTGAGATAGCAGGGCAGCCAGCTCAGGATGTCTGCTCTGAGGCCAGGGCAGCTGAGCTGCCACTCCATACCCTGAGCTCATGGGCAGCTTCTCCCCAGCCCTCCCCCGGGGTATCCTCCCACCTGGCCTTAGGATGTCCATCCATCCACATGCTAACATTGCCAACACCATCTCCCGCTGGTTGGAAAGAGATTAAAACAAGCAATTAGTTACAAAGGGAGAGGAAGGACTTGCTACAGGCTGGTATAAATACACTAAAACTCAGAGAGTTTAGGCAGCAGCAGTGCCTTACACACATCACCATCTTTTAACGTGTTCTTGTTACCTACGAGTCTGTATTCCATATGGAAGTTGTTTTACCCCAGCTCTCCCAAAACCCCCTTTTGAAATGCTGAGTTCCTCTGAGCAGAAATCTTGAACTTCCCTTGGCCCTGGGATCATCTTGAGGGGTCAATACCCTCAGGCAATTTTAGCACATTTTTAGGACAGGGTTTGACATTGGAACAGGCTTATAAAAACACCTGGAACTGATGCTCCCTGTGCACTCCCTGCACTGACTGACAGGCTCTCAACCCCCTCCAACGCAGCACCACACCTGCAGTCCCTCTGAGAACTACTCCCTTTCTCTGCTTGACCTGCATGACCAGAAAAGCTGCTTCTCCTGATTTGTCAGCCTAAGAGTGAAAAAGAAGAAAAATTACTTTCAAAAGTGTTTCTCTATCACTCCTGCATGTAACAAAGCTCTCACTGACAGCTTGACAAAAATCTGGCAAAATGTTTTCCAACTGATTTAAAAAAATTTTCAAGCATAAAGTTGTTACACAGAAACCTCACAGTTATCAAAATACGCACTGAAATGACCTTAATAACAAGGACGAGTCAAGCTTAGCAAGAGAACTTAATGGTCTTGATATTTGCTTTGTCCAAGTAGCCTGTGGGCTCAGCTACTTTAAACATCATTTCCCAAGCCTACATAATACATGTGCAATATGTTACACTTTGGGAGCATTCCAAACACGCGTTCTCTCTTCTGCTCTAACCCTCCTGCATTTTGAAGGCATCAGCCACAATCTCAGCCCTTGAAGATGGCAGAACAGGCACAAGAGTGCAGCTGCCCACCACCAGGCTCCTCCTCACACCTCTGCCTGCTGGGGCAGAGCTCCCTTTGTGCTCCCTCTGGTATCATTTATCCGGGGAACAGCAGCACAAAGGGTGCTCCTTTCTCACGGGACCCCGACAGCTCCTTAAAGGCACCTTTAACCTCTGCCTTTGAGACACCCATCACCACCTGCCCAGAGGAACCCTCTGAAGAGTAAGGGTCCCTTGGGCTCCTCCCAGAGCCAGCCTCTCCTTCCTTGGCCCCATGTGCTATTCTCATTCTCTCCCACACATCAAATTGCCCATTTACGTGATTCTGAGCTATGTTTAGCACCTTCTCTTCACTCAGCCAGACCTGAACTGGAGCCTAAACCTCCCCACCGTCAACTCGTCTCTCGAGCAAGATGAGCAAACCAGGTGTGTGGGCAGACAAGAGGCAGCCTGGAAAGGTGGGGATGGGTCTGTTCTCTCCGTGCACAGGGGCAGGAGTTGGCCTCAGCACATTTGGGGTTCAGCCCAGACCCCTGTGCACAGCAGTGTATCTCAGACACACGGGGGACACGTTTCCTCCCTGCTCCGAAACCACCTCTGCCCACCTTGGCACAAAGCAGACAAACCCGCCCACGTGAACAGCTCACCACCAACGTTCAACTGCACTTCATGGATTAAAATCCCCCCTGGAACTGCACCTACTGCTGCCAAGGGGTAAGCATAGCATAGTCCAAGGAATCTTGAGGTCCCAGATAGGGGGTCTCATGAGTACAGACCCCAAAGTGAAAGAAAACACAATCTTTTTGTTTTAAAGTATTCTTTGCTATTGCACATCCAGGCTTATCAAATAATTTATAAATCAAATGAAGTACCAAAGCAATGCTGGTAGAAAACGGTATTTTCCTCTTCTCCTTATGCTGTAAACAGATTCTTTTAGATACAAAATTTCAACCAAATAAAGGTGGCAGCATGCTGTCAGTGTTCCTCACACGAATTCCTAATTTTATGATTACATCCTGCCATCAGTGCCAGGAATAAACAGAAGTCTCCAACACTGCAGTAACTGTGTTCCTCCTTTAACGCAAGCCTCTGGTGGAACAAGTCCCACTCTATCACACAGATTCAGAGCGTGTCCTCATTCCAATCTGACAGCACAAAGCTGAAGCAGTGATGAACTCAGGGGCTCACTTATTTAGCCGAAAATAATGCACGTGGAATGCGGAACAGTGTATGAATGACGTGCAGCAGAATCCACAGAGCCAGCCTGAGCAGCATCCCAGTTTCATATCTCCTGACAACACATTATTCCAGACTAATAGAACTGACACCCACCCCTCCCTGCACATGAAGTGTGTAACCAACCCCCTGCAAACGTTCCTCAATAGAGATTTCTTCTCAGTTACTAAAATTCTGACAATGTCAGCAAAATAATCCTGGAGCTATATCTGCCACAGCTCACTAGTGTTTGTTTTCCGTGCAGGAACCATTCCTTCTGCGAGACACTCCCAATGAGGGATGACTTGTGCTCACTGCAAGCAGCCAATATTGACTGGAACCACACTGGGCTGTGGAGCTGTTCCTGCCGAGCAGCACCAGCTGATCAACACTTGTACCAATCTGCACAGGAGCAGTTTCAGGCTCATTTCAAAAACAGAAGAATTCATCTCCCCGAATTGAGAAAACAAGGTTTTAACCACTGAAGCATCACGAACACCAACCCTATATATGCTTGCTGCTCTTCTCCTCCAAAATGTGTATGACCACTGCTCAGCCTCTCCTCTGACCTGGACTGAACCCTGCCTTTTCCTGCCCTTCTCTAAGGATTACTCACTCCACATCTCCGTCTACCAAGGCACTCTCATTCCATCACATCACATTTGGCTTTCAGAGCAGCATCTGTAACCCAGAGCAAAAGAACACAGTCAGTACTTTTAGGCCAGGAGTCCCATGTGACACTCGGATTTTTGTCTCCATTGCCTAGTTCAAAATCAGAGAAGGCTCACCATGACTGGCAGAGTAACACTTCACAGCCCTGCACAGGTGTGTGACCCTCTAAACACACCCAACATCTGACTGTACTGTCAAGACCTTCTCCACTGTGAAAGAAACACACTGGCCCTGGCCTTGAAGAAGACTCCAGTGCTCTTCCCTGTAGCTGAATCTGCTGTATCCTCCAAGCTTCATGTGCTCCCTGATAATAAAAGCACTTGAGAACTTAACCCTACCTGTGCAGGGACAGGCAAGGCACTCTGCAATGGTGAAATGAACTAGTATGTGGTTTTCTCTGCTTTCATGCTGTCCTCCCCAAAATGATGTTGCTCCTTCCTGAAGGGACACAGAAGTGAGACAAGAGCATGAATCAACTTGAGGTGGGGAGCACATTGTGGCCTTTAGCCACAACCATCAAACTGGGTTCCAATTACTGCAGTCTGAAGGGAAAAGCTGACAGTGTCTTGACATGGTCATTACGTAAAATGCACCCTATTTCTTCTGTGCCATATGCCTTTGATGCATTATCATTCCCACTCTTCCTGATTGCTTTTCAAAAGCCATCTAAATTAATGTGAATTGGTAAAGGGTAATTATTCCTATGAATAATCAGTGTATGCTAATAAATGCAAAAATAGGACAAAATGCTAAGTTTCACCAGCACTGACTGTTCCTATCGATGACGGTCCCTGATGAAGGGACAGCGCTGACAGCAGGACAGGGAGGACAGCTGTGTCCTTCCTGCAGGAGTACAGTTACTCTGCTCAGCAAAGAAGCACAGCTCCTGCTCTTTGTCTAAAGCACCATCTTGCCAAAGACTGGCTGGTCTGCTCTTAGCAAAATCCTATAGGAATCTATATTAATAAAGATACAGGATACTACAAAAAGAGAAAGATACTACCAAGAAGAAAAAGACAAAATATATTGCCAACAAGAGGACACAAGCAGAGGGGTGTGTAAGTACTTGTCATGGACTCTCAGTGTGCTGCTCCACTGATGGCCAGGCAGAGCTTGGCGCCAGCACACCCCGGGTCCCCAGACCCCACCAGCAAACGCGGCCCCACAGGCTGTGCCCCAGGCAAGCATCCAACATTTATCACCTCCATTCAACTACTGACCTGAATGGCTTCACACAGCACGATTTAGGGGGGCCTCCACATTTAATTTATGGGATTATAGCACACAAGAACAAGGAGAAATGTTTAAGCTTTCTCAGCAATGGCAGGAAACTCCAAGTGAGAACTAAGATCCTGCTTAAAATAAATGGCCATTCGGAATTCTCTGCAACTCGCATTTGCTGCCTCCTCAAAGTCACAGCATATGTTCTGGCAACATGATGGGAAATGCATTAGTGAATTACAAGAAACATTTTAAATCTAGTTAGAGACCAGCACACCATTATTTTATTAGAGTGCTTTTTAAGAAATGTAACTTGTAACAGTACAGTGAGTCTAAAACGGCTATTTCCCCACCTTTTGGGGAAAAAAGACTTGCAGGACTTGGCACTTCCCTTGCTGAACCTCATGAGACTCCTGCTGCCTGTCTCCCAAGCCTCTCGAGGTCCCTCTGAGCAGCAGCACGATCCATCAGCCACGCTCAGAACACACAGCAGCTCCCCTGGACGCGCCAGCCCCACACTCCAGCTGGAGCACTGCCAGGCTGACTGCTTGCTTCACCTAGGATACAGCTGGACTCCCAGAAAAATGCTGTGATTTCTCTGGAGCAATCTTCCCAGAGAATCCCGTTTCACAAGCACCAAGGAAAACGCAGGAACGAGTCACCTCCTCCACGCAAAATAAAATTTAGTGTCAGTACTGGGGAAAAAGCATCAAATCAGTTAACAGACTACCCAGGGAGGATGTCAGATCTCCCAGCACTGCAGGATTTTATCTACAGACTAGAGGAGCATATGTGGAAGATGTGTGCTGTGCCAGGAAGATACAAAGATACAGAAGAGAGGCATCAGGGCAGTTTTTTGGTGGAGCAGGCGTTCCCACAGCGCCAGGGGGATGTCAGCGCCCTGCTGCCCTCCCCAGCCAGGGCAGCCAGGCCACACATCCGCACGGAAAGCCACAGAAATCCCCTTGCAAACACCCCAGAACCACACCCTGCTACAAACAGGGCACAGCTACAGATATTTTAGCGCAATAGACACGGAAGTTGTGTCAGGAGCCAGGTGCTGCTCTGGGAGGAAGGCAGGGACACCTCGCTCATCCCAGCACACACAGCCACAGCAGTGCTCGCCAGGCGTCATCTCCACGGCCTTGTGCTCACTCCCTGCTCGGGAAAAATCACAGTACGGCCTTCAGGGAACTAACCAAGGAACACGCTGCAGCTGAGGAAGGCACAGGCTACGGACAGACTGACCACAAGGCAAAGTACACAGAAGAAAACATCCAAGACCCTTACAAATAATTGTGTATTTCTAACATGCTGGAACTTTTAAGATCAAACTCAAGATGCATACTTTTATTTTAAGTTTTAAAATGTAAATTACTAATAAAATTACAATCACTTCAGTGAAGAGGTAGAAGGCTATACATTAATATTTCCCAGAAATAATGTCTATATGTTAGGTGACTGCCTCTTATTAGGGGTTATTTGCAAACGCAGCAGAATTCAGTGAAAAAAATCTCCCTTTAACTTAGGAGTTTTCATTGATGAAAATGAATGCTGAAACTGAATAAAACAAAGCAGAGCAGCTGTCCAAACGAAGGGATGTGTAAAGAACTCACCTAAATTTAGCCATAGATTTCATTAATAACTATAAGCAAATGAACTTTTTTTAAATTCACAGGGGTTATCCTAATGATTTTACTGTAAATTTTAATGGATTATTTTCTCTCTCCCTCTCCTAAAAAATGTCACAAGATGCCTTTGCTCATAAATTATGTCCAATAAGTTGCCTCCAGGACATTCTGCTGAGATAAGGAACAGCTGCATTATACAGAGCCATAACTATGTTTCAAGGAGAAGATCATCAACAGGGATATGATTTTTGTATTTAAAACTAGCGAACAAAACCAGTGCCCATGAGAACAGCACCGTACAATCCCAGGTTCCTCTGGAGCATCTCCACAGCTGGTTGCACCAGCACACACTGGATGGTGGGGCCATGAGGGACCTGGCCAAGGCCAACACTGCCTCAGCAGCCACTGGGGACCAGGACAGCCCAGACTGCCCATAACCCTGGGGGAAAGGACAGCCCCAGACTGCCCATAACCCTGGGGGAAAGGACAGCCCAGACTGCCCATAACCCTGGGGGAAAGGACAGCCCAGACTGCCCATAGCCCTGGGGGAAAGGACAGCCCAGTAACCCTGGCAGGGCTCACCAGGACAGCCCAGACTTCCCAAGAGTATCAAATCAGTTAACAGACTACCCCTGGGAGAACAGAAGAGCCCCCCAGATTTTCAGCTTTAAACTATGGTCTGGTACTAGGAGAAAGAAGAGGAAAATCAAAGGGTTGTTATTTGTCTCTAATGAATTTCAGAAATTCCTATGAAAAACCTGTTAACAGGAACGAGGCACTGCTGAGAATTGGGGAAACCATGGATTATAACACAAACACCAATTTCAGCACAGTAACAGTCATCAATTACAAAAATCCCATCAGCAAAAGCCCACATTAATGTGGTACTAAAAATCTGAGCTAAGAGGTCAAAGAACGTTCAGAGATCTGGAGGTAAAATGGGAATGGCCCACCTCACTCCCATTGCCAGACTAGCTCACCCTTATGGAAAATCTTTTGTTACTATGGTGACGGGGAATCAAAAAAAACTTAGATCCATGTAAACACAGGTTTTCCTATACAGATTGCAGTATTCTGTACTGCCAGTTAATCCCAATTTATGAATTTTCAGTTATTCAGCCAGCCAGAGAAAACCAAGTGATTATTCATAAATATAAAAGTTAAAGTTCATTCCTAGATAAATCGCAAACAAAAACAGGTCAGAATTTCTCATATCAACTATTCACAATAACCAATTCGCTCACCTACAGTTACTTGCCAAAACCCAAACACACTAATCTCAATTACTTATTTTAGGGGGGCAACTCCTCCCTGTTTTCCTCGTGCTGTATTTGTTTACATACGTATGTAAACAAACATACATATTGCTCTGTGTCTCCTCCCCTCTGTGGGCCACACACAGAGTAAACAAGGAACAGAGGCTGTTAGTGAAGGCTTCTGAAATTCACTATATTCAGCTTTGAACTGCTGGCCCAAGGGTGAAATCAGAACTGACTCATAGTGTCTCAGTTCTTTTTTAAGCTGCAACTCAACATTCATAGGAAAACTAAAATAGTCTGAAACAGTTTCAGCTACCAAATCTGATGTTTTTTATCTCCAATGTCCCGACACCAGCCATTCATTTTTCTCCCTTTTTGAGCCTTTTCAAAGCTGAGTTCCAGGAACACACAGAAATCAGAGTCTCACACCTCAGGCACCTTCCACCTCCTCTTGCCTACATGAACCCTACTCTGAGACTACAGCTTCCAGGGAAGAATCTAGTCCTGCCTCGATTATCAAACAGGTTTCTGGAAGATTAGGAATCTGCCAACTTCCCTCAGGTGGGGATCCTGCAGTCTGGATTCCCACGGCTGCTGCAGCAGCCAAAGGGCACAGAACACCCACCCGAGCGGCACCCACCACCAGCCCCTTCCAAACAGTCCAGGCTTGCAGCTGCCCAGCTCCAGCACGTGTGTGCATCCCTCTCCTGGCACAGCTGCCCCGTGAGCAGGGCAGAGCTCTGGTGCCAGAGGTGCCAGACGCAGCAGGCGCTGGTGCTCCTGGAGCTGCTCTGCAGCAGCACCTCCACCACATCGCTCCACGGCACACACCGCTTTAGCTCTGCCTGCTTTGCACAGCATTTGTCACTTTAACCACCAATTCCCCCGTCCTACAAAGGACACCCACGCAGCAAAGCTCCAGGCGATGGGCACAGGAACCCCTTGGTAACTCAGCAGCAATCAAGGCCCCACATTGTTCTGGCAGCACTACCAGGCAATCCACGACCAGATGGATGTATTTGTAAATAAGGCAGATCAGTTTTGTCAGGTTGTAATTGGTTTTAGAACAAGCAATTCCCACAATGACAAACAACAATTAAGGAGCCCCACGGTGCAACACGAAGCAGGCAGCACTTAGGGACAACAGCAAAGGGGAGCGATGGCAGCGCCATCGAAGGCACGGATGGCTTCACCTGGGACAGGCAGGAGAACAGGAAAGCTCAGCCAGGGTGACCCCAGAAGTCGAGGATGTTGGGTGCCCACTGAAGCTGCAGCTGGAGCCACAGCTAACACCTTGGCAATTCAGAGCCTGCAAGGACCAGCTGTGCTTCTGTCCTGGCAAGTCATCGGGATGCAGGCTGACAAAGAGCAGATGAGCTACTGGGAAACCTGAGACTTCACACTGGGGACAAGGAGCTCTTCCCAACAAACTCTAGACACATACAGCCTGGTGAAGACCCCAAAAAGTGAAAGAAGAGGATGCTGAAGATTTTTGTCTTTCTTCCAAAGGTGTACTGCCACCATGAATTGCTGCAGGCTCAGTAGTTAGCTAGGTGACCATAAATGTCTTTTTCATTGTCATTGTGATGTACACCACAGACAAGGACACTGCAGCAAACTCACACTGACAATGTGACCAGCCTCCAAATTCTTGGCACACTGGCAAGACCACACACACCAGAAACCAGCGGAGCAGCCGGGGCTTGCACCCAGCTCCCACAAAGCCAGGGAAATCCTGGGGACACAACCTGTGACTCTTCCCATGACCAACCGCCACTGAACCCCCAATGAAGGTTTAATTCTGAAGTTACTCTCCAGCTTTGTGACCTGCAAAATTACGTCCGTGCATCCAGAGCCCTGAGAAAGGTACACCATCTGCTCCAGGCTCCTCTCCCATGCAACACAGATGTCTCCTCCCTGCCCTGTTCAGGCATTTAAAAGCAGTAGGCAGCTACATAACAACACAGTCCCAGGGATGCACGAGTACATGCTGTGTGATTGGGAGGAGAGGCAAAGAGTGTGCATTTCTTTTTTCCTCTTCTTCTCACTCCCCCTCACTCAGTTTGGAGCTGACCTCTCCCACGGAACAGATTATTGTTATTTCAACAGTGCATCTCACACTGCCATCCTGCAGAACAATGGCTACATGAGTACTCTTTGTAATGATTTCACTTCCAGGGGTTTAGAATATGACATGCTCATTTACAATATGTTTACTTAGTATTTCTTTAGGAATTTTAGCAAGAGTAGGTCAAGAGCACACAAGCAGGAAAAAACATGCAGGAAAAATGCTTTTAAAGCCATGAGTCACTCAGAACACGATCCAGCAAGGATGTTAAAAGAAACAAAAAATGCTTTGAAAGAACCTACGAGAGTCTGATTCCCAGGTTACTTGATCTATTCCAAATTAAAACTCTTTTTTGCCACACTTCCTCAGGCTCTTCCTGAGCTATTTGAAAAATCCAATTACAGTGGAGATCCTGATTTCCATGTTCATTTATTACCAGAGTAGAAGTCCCATTCACTTTAATTGTAAAAAAAAAAAAAAACAAACAGGGCAATAGGAAATCCCCTACAAAACATTTTAATGTATTTAATGGAAAATAAAATCAAGACCGATTAAAGGAAAATCTGGCAAGACACAAGAGTTTCTGTCTGTGACTGTAGAAGTCAATTCCAAGCGGTCTGAGCAGGACGTGGCCCTTCACTGGGTGCAGCACGGGTGCAGGCAGCCCCCTCACCCTCACAGGGCACTCGCAGCCACCTGCTGCAACACTGCCTCAACAACGTGCCCGCTTCTCCTCCTCTCCCTGGCGGTGCCCAGCCCCACCCAGAGACACAGCTCACGTTCCCCAAGGTGTGACACGACAATTCGTTCCCAGAGCTCTCCCAGGCTATCAGGATTTCTGTACACCACCTCAGGAGCCAGCACTTCCCATCCCCGAGGGCTGCAAGCCCAGGCTGCAGGACATCTCCACCACATGAAGGCAGGCACTGTGCTGGGGAAGATCCATCCATTTCTGCCCCACAGACAGAGGAACACTGTGCTGCCCCAGGAAGCAGCAGCTGAGCTGGGTGACCGCTTCCCCAGCCCAGCACAGGGTCCCTGGGCTCAGGGTCCCTGGGCTCACACCACAGGGCACTGCACGGGGCAGAGGCTGGGACCCCACTGCTGCCCTGCTCCCAGGACGCTGCCTCACCCCGCCTGCCTCTTGGAAGCGCTGGGAAAACACAGCCTTTAATGCTCTCAACTGTCTTGAAGCTATTACACCGGTATTTACAGACATGCCAGGGTAACCAAACCCAGTGGCCTCTCAGAGCATTGCTTCAATGCTGCAGGTGAAACTCTAACATATCCAATTGTGCACTCTGCACAGGGAAATTTGTTTTCTGATCTCTTCAGCAATCACATTCCACCCCGAAGCATGATACTCACTTGTGCTGGCCTCAGCATGCTTCACTCTACATAATATTGCTGGTAGAAGTACTCAGCCTTTTGGAAAACATGCCCACTTTGGAAGAGAAAAAAACATTGAACAAAGGAAAAAGCAAAACAAAACCAGCCCACAGTACTCCAGCCTGCAGTGGCAGTGACTGCACTGAGCTGCCATGTGCAAACACCCTCCTGGTGAGCAGGGAGCACCCAGGGGCACACACCTGACTGCTGAGGCTCTCAGTGTGACAAACAACAAGGATTTTTACCTACAGGAAGGGACACGCCAAAGGAGCAGTTTCCCCTGACTGGTCCTGCTGGAGGGGTGGGTGTGGAGCCACCCAGTGGCTTCAGCCACTGCAGGATGAAGAGCAAGGTGAAAGATCACCATAACTCTTCCCTAACACTGCATGATGCCTCATGCGAGCAGGGATTTCGGCACGTGATCCCAAGGGCATGAAGCACCACAGGCCACAGTCCACGGGAGACATCCCACCCACACAAGAGGACTTTCTTAAACCCACCGTGACACAGTAGACAGCGGCCGAGTGTATTTTCAAATTAAACTCTCTGTCTTTTGGCCAGAGCAGAACTTCCCCACCACTTAAGGGTCACTTAGGGCACACTGTCCTTCCAGAGGAATCAGCACACTCTCCCAAATAACAGAGGAGCAAGAACAGGTGCCTACAATAACATTTTCTTAGAAGGCCCAATGCATCTTCATCAGCTGGGGACATACCTCCTTCCAGTGGAAGTCCCTGCTGGTCAGTGGCCCACAGCACCCTTCCAGAGACATCACTGAACAGACATCCCCATCTGGCTCACAAGGTGCAGAGATCCAGCTCCACAGTGACCACGGGTCACCTGCTCAGCACCAGCATCAGTCTGGAGTCACTAATCAGCTTTTGAGGGCAGGCAGGAGCACTAGATGGGGATTTTAAGAAAAAGCTAAATATACTCTCTACTGTTGGCAGGATAATCTTGCCAGCAGCATTTCCTCCTGCACTAACTGAGCAGCTAAACACTGTGTTTTTCACGACATTCCCATCTCGTCCTAAGCCCACTGATCCACACTGCATTCCACTCCAGGGCAATATTCCCAAACAGGACTGGTCTGCACAAGGCTTTGCCTCCTGACCATCACTCTCTGGCAACGCAGCTCCCACCTTCAAGCTCTCCTGCAGCTTCAGTCCCACTAGGCTGCCAATACTGCAAAATGGCAGCAGGACTTTGCTCTCTCCAGCTCAGATACAAGTTTGTATCTTTAACATTCCCCACACTAACAAGCTCTCTTGAATGAAACATCATTTAGGCTTTTCCCAAAGATCAATTAACATGTTTTCACACAGAGAAATCTTCAACTGTCTCTGAAGTCTTTGCCAACACAAAAGCTCCAGGCTGCCACACCAAGAGTCTGATCTCTTGTCCTTACTCTTCCATGAGTTCCAAAATCTCAATGATTAAAGTGTCCTGAGAGTCCAATTTCCAAGAAGTACAAAAAAGGGAGTGGAGATTTAAACACAGACTCCTTTCCAAACCCAGTCCATTTAGTGCCATTAGGTCACTAGGGATGGCCAGCCAGTGCTACCTATTGTAGCCAGGCTCTGAGCCAGAGCTTTACACTGATAGTGATGTTCCAAAGCACCCACTGTGTGAGCTCCCGTGGACCCCAGCTGCTGGCAGCCACAGGGTTACACACACAGAAAGTTTCTGGAAAGCATTCAGCTGATGTGGGTACCCAGCTTGCACCATAAGTAGAGTGGCAGGGGAAGCATTTTCAATCCTTACCAACACCCGTGTTATTCCCATGAAGCAACTACTGATTTATCAGCACATTTCACAGAGAGAAAAACTTTGCACACACATGAGGCCAGCAACCTAAAATTATCAAACTGATGATCTTGAGCTTAGATCTGTTCTCAAGATCATCTCCTCTTAAACTTCCAAAGCACAACATCCCCTCGGGCTCTCACCGTGCCACAGAAGTGCCTGGAGACCACAAACGACTCTTCAAACAAACAAACAAAGCAGCAACAGTACAGCAGCAAGAAGAAAATGGACCTTTGGGCTCTGTCATGGTGAAGCAGAAGCCACTGCACTTCAGCAAGTCCATGACAGGGCCTTCTACTGCAGTCCTACTGTGTGCAACACTGTTCCACAAAGTTGGACTAACAGATGAAGAAAAGCCATGGAAAAGCAGATTCCCTCTTCCCTTAATGGGAGTCATTAAAGTCAGTCCTGCATCTCCTGAATTCCCGTCAATTACACGTCTGTATCCTTCTGTCTTCCTACATATTTACACTTAAAATACAAGCCTGAGTAAAACAGCACCAGCTTCACCCCACTACAGCTCGCTTGGCTGTCTCCAGTAATAACCAAAGCATAAACCACGTGGATAAATTCCCTGCCCTGGAGGGCTGCAGCCCTGAGCACTCCCAGAAGCAGCAGGATGAAGAGAATCCCAAAGAGCAGCACTCCCTCTCCTCTACCTGAGGCAGACATCAGAGATGCTCAACCAAGGAGCAGTGTCCTCTCCTCTCCCAGCTGATACAGACCCCGAGACCATTTAACTCCACGCTCCTTCAGCAGCAAGCTCCTCAGCTGTCCTGCACACCTGCCACTGCTACAAGATGGAGCAACATTTTCCAGGGCTACTTTGGGAAGCCAGACACATTCCAGTGACTGCCATCTCTTGCCACAGACACAACTGTCCTTCCCAAAGCCTCAGGTGAAAAAGCTGAAGGTTTTTTTTACCCTCTTCAAAATTATTCTCCGACTTCAAAGGCAAGAAGTGCAACCAATACTACTGCAAATTCTTCTTGGAAGCTGCTGGACACAGTGCAGCTGTGTAATTTTCCCAAACACTGCAGTTTCCAAATTAAAACCTGCAGCACCTCACAGAGAACCTCCTTGAACATCAGCGGAGGTTCATAGCCAGGAAAGCACATTTGGAAAGCTGATAGAAACACTTCTGGGAGGCAGATTGCTTAAGGCATCTCAACAGCATAACGCATGTAAGCAAGAGACTGACAGCAGCAGCTTTCCCCCAGTTTCCAGCCCTCTGGTCCCCAGTCCCTCCCAGGCCAGGGGTTCCCAAACTGGAGAACCCACCTAGTACAGACAGACAGACAGACAGAGCACTCCACAGCCACGTGAACATCAGCCAGAGGCACTGCTGCTGCTCTCCTCTGATAATGCTGTGCCTGCAGAGCTGACTTTGGGCACCCACCTCCACAAGAGGCTGGGAAGCACCAGCTTCCACTCTGGGATTATGTTACCACACCTTTTGTACATGTCTTTGTTGGTAAAACAAAGGGGAATATTTAAATTAAAGAGGCTTTAAAACCTCTCCTTCCCTACTGCCCCATCCTACCAGCTGTCTCCTCACTGCTGAGTACCAAGAACCCTGGGAGAAATGGCACAACCTTGGGATAAACAGCAGGGCTGTATGTCCCTGGCTGCTGCACTGTGATGGGACCATTTCTCACGTGAACTCTAAAGCCAAGCTGCTGGAAAATCACAGGCATCAAACACTCCCACAGCGCCCTGGCAGTCAGGAACACACAGCCCCACCACACCGACTGGGTCCAGTCCAGGGAACACGCCACAGCCACATGAACTCCCTCACCAATTTTATTTTGATACTCCACTTCCTCTCTTAAAATTGCACGTTGCAATACACTGTTCAGTGGCTGCCTCTGTCCAAACCACTGCAACTGCCTTACAGAGAGAAAAGGGAGGCTAAAATAAGTTATCTCAGGCAGTTTGTCAGGGAAAAGTTTACAAATCAGGCTCTCGAAGACATGAACAGCATAAAGTGCATCCAATAACCACAGGCCCAGAGCAGGAGCACGGGGCAAGGGCTGGCAGCCCTAAGGAGGTCAGCAGGGACAGGCAGAGCCCACCATCACCCCACACCACACAGACTCACTGTCCACCTGTCCTCAGCCACTGCTGAGGCACACACCACTAACACAGAGAGGTGGGGCACACACAGCACATCAGTTATTAGGAAGGAATATTCACCTTTTCAGGAGGAGGGCTTGCTGGCAGCTCAGCAAAAGCCTCCTGGGATTAAATCAACAGTCAGGACTACAGAGCCACCCAGGCTGTAAGAAAGGGGAGATTCCTTGACGGCAGTGGAGCTGGAGAGTGGCACGAGGAGCGTGCCCGCACACGCTGTGGGCCCTGGCAGCCTGAGCCAGGGTTACCTGTGTGACCTGGCCCTGCCAGGAGCCTCCCAGGGCAGCAAAGGCACGCATCCCAGGAGCTGACTGCTGCTGCCATGCCTGGGAGCTTGACAAACAGCTTCTGAAACCAAGCCAAAGCCAGCCAGGAGAAAACCTGAGAGCTCAAGGGGGAGGGTCCCCCCTCATCTTCCACAGGCTAGCAAAAGGGAGAGTAAATCCTGCTCCTGACAGGGGCTGGAACTGCACACAGAACTTACAACATTCCACCTTACACAGGCTTATAAATATCTGCTAAGCACCTGAAGGGCATTTGGTGCTGCACTCTAATGGCCCTTAAAACTCTTCACCTGGAACGAGGACTAGCTACAGGCCTTGAATAAGTGTTGTAAGAGGGTTTTATTGTTATCAGGAGGAGAGGTAGACTGACTAATGCCAGCTGCACACCTCGGCACCTACCAGCTATCAGGGAAGAATACAGCCAGGCTTAGAGGATCAGAATACCCTTCTTTCGTATCTAAATCACCTGAGAACACGGCAGGACCCCAGCTCCTGCCACCAGATCCCTGCCCTGGGACAAGCCATGACCCTGGACGTATTGCCCAGCAGTTCTGACCTCTGGTCGTGCAGGCAAGCAGGAGGAGCTGTGAGGATGGACGGACCATCCCACCAGCAGCTGCACAGAGCTGGTGGTGGTCAGTCACAGGCAGGAGCTGCTGACCCAGCTGAGCCATCCCAGCCTCTGCTGAAGCACTCAGGACTCGCACTTTGCAGGAACATCTCTGATAAATTCAAATTGTTTCCATTAGAAACTGACAATTAATCTTTATTAGGACTCACTGTCTAAACTCCCTGCTCTCCCTGCACATGGGCTGCCCGGTGCCCACACACAGGGCTCTGTAAAACCCAGCTGCCAGGGCCATGGAGCAAACACGGCAGGGAAGGGGATGGTGACAATCAGGAGCAGCGTGGAGCAGCTCTCCCGAAGTCTCACAGCAGAAACCAGATCAGATCCATCAGGATCTGCTACCTGCTGCAGACAGCTCCACCAGAGCCAGCTGAGCTACACCAGGCACGCTGGGTGCTCTTGGGTGACGCTTCCCCACATTTTGTTAAGCACAACAATTAAGCCAACGGACATTTTCTATCTGTTTATATGATTAATACTTAGCAGTTTCCCTCCAGCCCCCACAAAGGGGTGCAACTTTCCCTCCTGCACTGAACCATCCCATTGAATGAGCTGTCAAGTTCAAGCCTTGATGCCTCTCCAGGTTGGGAAGCAAAGCTCCTCCCCTGAGCAAACCAGTATCCTAGAAAATTATTTGGCATGGGAATTTTCCCAACGTCTTCTGCGCAAAGGCAAGAGGGCAAGAGGTAGGAAAAGAAAACAGACACAAAATAAGGGATGCAGCTACTGCAATAGAAGAAGTCAAAGGAAGCTAATGGGCAATGATAAATTAACCTAAACTTTATGAAAATGAGAAAGAATACATTAGTTTTCTTTGGCCCAAGTCTGCAAATCGTTTTAGTGTTTTTAGATGCTAAAACCATCACAACTCTAGTTTTATTATCAATGTACACAGCACCTAAGAGTCACAGAAGCCAAGGAATCATCCCTTTGCCACCATGCAGCCGGATGCACCATTCGGAAAGCCCCACCTCCAGGATCACGAAGGATCATGTCACCTGCCAGTCACACCACACAAGATGCCACTGCCTCACAGCAGTCTGCTGCCAACAGCAGCCAGAGGGATCACACAGGGACCGGCATTTTGCCAGGGTTAAGGCAAAACTGCAGGAAGCAATATAAAATTGAACAGCCGATTGACACAATGCGCAATTTTCTGCAAGATTGCCAATGCTGGACCATAGGCGGTTGCATCTGCATAATTAAAACTGGTTAATTTTGCTGCATTAAAGCCACAAATCAGGCATGTAACCATAATGAGGGAGAGACATTTATTTAGATTTCTGGCCAGATACACCAAAAAAAAAAAACTGTACATCTGAAAACACGCACTTTAAATTGTGCATCCAAGGATCTGCTGTGCTCTGTATTCCGCAGGCAGCTGTCATGTGGCAGTTGTAAATCTGCAGCCATATCTCCATCGGTGTTTATTTTTAACACCACCACTCCTGTCTGCAAGGCTAAGGCAAATGAGAAAACCTGTCTCCTGAAAGTATTCTTAAATATTTTCTTTCTGGTACCATCCAGCAAGCATCTCCTGCCAGTGTTGAGGCCAGCTCTCCCCTCTCCGGACAGCTGGAGGGTGCAAAGCAGCAGCAGGAGAGAAGGACAGAGCCTGGATAACTGACAGGAGAGACCGCAGCGCGAGCAGGAGCCTGCCAGCGCTGCGTGTGTGCAGCAGAGGTGAGGGAGAGGTCTCCATGCACGGGCAGGCAGCAAACACTGCAGGAGCTGCAGGAGCTGCGCTGCAGCCGCCGCGGACAGCAGCCGTCACGTCCTCCCACTCCCAAAAGCAGAGTGGCACCGACCCAGAGCCTCACACACCCTGCAGCACTGTCAGCCCCTGTCACCAGCCCTCCCCGACGCCCAGGAACAGCGTGTGCAGCAGGGCTCTCCAGCAGACCCACATGCACCCCACACACCCCCGCTATCTTTCCAAGCATTTTCAGGACAACTTCTTCCCACCATGAGAGGAGCAGACACAATTCTCCAGGGAAGGAACAGAGCCTTCATGGCCCATAAATCACCCTGTGCATGAAGATAATTCCCAGTTCAAGCCTCCCCCTTCCAATCTCACTCCCCACACAGCGCGTGGGCTCCTCGATTGCCGGAGCCCAGGCTGCAGCACCCGCGGGTCGGGCAGGGCTCGGCTCCCACCCTGCAGCCGCTGACAGCCACCCCCGAACCACCCCAGCCTTTGCTCTGATTCCCAACAGCCAGAGCTAGAGGCTTCAGCCAAACTTCCCTGAAAGCAGCCTCAGTAACTTTTTCCCCCTCCCTGTCATTCCAGGTGCCTTGCCAGCTCCTCTCTCTGGTTTTACGCACCTGAGGCACTGCTGGCAGATCATCGCCTCACCCAGCGCTGGCTGGCACCTCACAACAGCAGCACCCTGCCCACTTCCAACCCTCTCTGACCTCATCTTCAAATGCATTTCCAGTGCAGCTTTGCTGGGGTTACTTCTCTTCCATGCATGCTGACATATGCCCTGGAGCTCACACACCGGGTTTTCCACCTTTCTCCCTTTCATTTTCCTGTCCATGCTGTGGGGACAAGCACTGTGTCATGTTCAGATTCCAGGCCCATCCTCCATAGCATGAGATCACTGCTTCAAATTTTCATCTATTATCATCTTCATATTTCAGCACTTCTGTATCAACACCTCGGTTGTTAGTCCCCCTTGCCACCACTTCCCCTCTTCTTTATCCCTATTTCTCTTTCATTTTAGTCTTCCTCTGGAGGTTTGGGCATCTGTCTTCACGAGGGTAGCAAGGGATTAGATATGAACAGCATAACGACTCAATCCTTGAAGAAAATAAATGGGATATCTGGGATAATGAGGTAGTCTACATCAATCCTTCAGTCAAGCCAGGAGAGACCACACTGCACAAGTGGAGGTGGGTGTCCATGGTCACTGCCACAGCCTCAGAGAAGGTTTAGATGATCACAAACCCCGACCCATGTCGGGCTGGCACACTCAACACACAACTGAACACAAAAAAAGCCCTCTCCTTCTACAGTGCACCCTCGGCCACCAGCCCTCCTTGGGTCCCTACAAATGCAATGACCAACTGCTGTCCTGCCTGCTCAGCCACGTTTGTTCACATTGCTCCTATTCAGTGAGGAAGCACAGCCCACAGCAGAGAAACCCTCCAAACTCACATGGTTATCCTCCTCCAACAGTTTAGCAAGGTGGGAAAATCAGGACCGCCCTGGTCCCCACAGAGAGGTGACAGCAAGTGATGGCTACTCTGTCACAGCTGTGAGGACTGGAGCCCTGCATCTCACCAAGGTCACCCCAAGACCACCCTGGTGCTGTAACAGAGCCAGTGTGTCCAGGGATGGAGCTGCCACCTCCCCAAAGGCAGCGGGCAGGCAGCACACACAGGCCTTGGGGCGTGACTGCCCAGCTCTCCCCAGCCACAGGCACAGTCACACCCTGTCAACATAAGAATTAGCCTTTATTCAGCTGAAAACACAGAGCGAGTACCCTATATCAGGAATCAGACATTCCTGGAGGTGTAATTATGCACAGAACAGTACCAAGGAAATTATTACTGGCCCATCAGCAAACTGTCTGCATTACAGCTGCCCAAAACGTGATCTCTGTGGTGTAATGTAACACCCTCACACACACTCCAGCATTAACTGCCTCACATATGGAAACCATGAGGCTACAGAAGCCAGGCCAAGAATGATCATGGCTCGTGAGTACTCCAGTCACAAACAACAATCAGAAAAAACACTGGAGACATCCACAGCAAAGCTTTCGGAACAGCTCGGAACCAGTCCTGCCCCCAGTGACCCCTCTGCACGCTGAGCACCCGAGAAGCAGGAATCACTCGGCCCGGGACATCTTTGAGAATGACACAAAACCATGGGACAGTCTCTAGGAACAAATGCAAATCCCCTCCCATAAAACGAACAATACCACAGACTCAAAGAATATTTCATCTGCTTAACTGCAGGGTGCAATAACATCAATTTGCCCAAATTACACATGAGCAGAAAGGTAATTGGCACCGAGCAGGGCGTGTTGTGACTGTTCCGTCACTCTCTGAGGCCAGCTACAAAAGACTGAAATTCACAAAAGTAAACAATGGCACGAAACCAACAGCCAGCCCCTTCCCCAGAATCCCTCCCTCTGGCATCGCGCTGCCGCAGTTGGGCAGAGACTTTTCCAAGCGGAGTCTGTGCAGCCCAGCCATCACCCAGCTGAGCTGGGATCTGGAGAAAAATGGAAGCTCTTGAGCTTGCACAAGCACAAGTTAATCTGCAGAAAAGCTATTTTACACTTTTATTTAACCATGTCCTGGACTTAAATATAACGAAGTGGTGAACGCATATCCACATAAAACAACTGAGCGAAGAGAGAGTGGAGCTGGTTTCATAAAATAGTGGGGGAACTGAAGGAGGAAAGGCACGAAGTAAGCAGCTGAGAGTATCCTCTGTCTGAAGGTGGGAAAAGGAACTGTCATCAGCTAACAGAATTAGCAATTACCGCAATAAGGAGTTGATTTATTAAGTTATCCAGAAATGCCCATTACTACAGTTTGGTACCAACACGAAAATCCCTGGGTGTGCAATAGACAGAAGGTTACACTGGCTCATTTCCCTGGGTGTGCAATAGACAGAAGGTAACAGTGGCTCATTTCCCTGGGTGTGCAATAGACAGAAGGTAACAGTGGCTCATTTCCCTGGGTGTGCAATAGACAGAAGGTTACACTGGCTCATTTCCCTCTGCCTCCAACCCGCTCAGCCCTTCCCCAGGCTGCAGAGCTGCCATGTGTCACAGGGTACAACTTTCCTTCGAAACCAGAATTAACTTGGAGCCTGGGATTTGCTGCTCAGTGGTCTCAATAGACAAAACCTCTAGTTTTATTCCTCTCCAACACTCAGGAACGCAGCGACTGCCGCACAGCTCCGCACCCCGCACCACTACCGGCACTTGCATAATAATGACTGCGGGCCTGGAGGCGAGGGGCCGGAGCACGAAGGCGAACTTCCTTACATAAGGACCGCAGGATGGATGCCCACCGCACCGGGAGGCCGCGGGCAGCGCTCCCGACCCCGCACAGCGCGGGGCTCCCCCAGCGCCGCTGCCCGCTGGGCGCTGCCCGCGGAGGGCGGCCCCGGCCAGCGCCGCTGCGGGGGCCGAACGACCTCTGCCCATCGCCGGCGCTCCGCACGCCGAGTCCCCGCACGGCGAC
>VYZP01006782.1:0-39263 GCA_013400635.1 Hypocryptadius cinnamomeus | reverse complement strand
TCACACATCATGGTATTTGTGTTTGGTCTGTAAGAGCAGTAAGTTACAGGAAAACATTCCCCTTGTCAATTATGGTAACTTCTACAAAGTAGTTGGCTGAAGTTAAACCTTCCTATAATTGCTAGGGCTTCTAAGCACAAACATCCCCTTCACATAGCAATCATAGCAACAAAAAGCCCTCCAACTTTTTAGTAAGGAAATGTTCTATTGTTTCAATTTGCTGTAATTAAAGCCTGCTCTTTGCATTAGAAAATCAAATTCCATTTACAAGATGAATAATTCCCTTGAGTTCTCTTTGCTTCCATTGTTCTGAAGCGATCGAACTTCTCCCTCTTTGGCTAAGGAAGCCCTGCAAGTTTTTTTTTCTCTCTTAAAATTAACCTCATATAACATGCAGAGTGAGAGCAGAATAAGAGCTCTGTAACATTGCTGGTTGCAAGCTGCTTTGTTTCTCTTTTTCCAGAGAAGGTACCTCTCCTCCCACAGAAGGTGACTCCCTTGACTAGAGAGTCTCTCTGCTGGACCATTTCAACAGAACTTGTGGATTTTATTCTTACAGTAGTAACAAACCACTATATCCATTCCTGCAGAATTAGAAACAAATCTTAATTGAGGGCAGATGGATGAGGATTTTTTGCTTGTTTCTTTCTTTCTTTCTTTTTTTTTTTTTTATCCAGCTTAGATCACATATCTTCTTCAACATTAAAAAACCCAAGCCATACAGCTGTAAGATATTTTATTGTTTAAAATGGGTTGGTAATCCCCATGGATCTGCAAAGAATGCATATGAAACTATCAATGCCATACAACCCCTGCTCTATTCACTTTTCTCTCTCTCAATATCTGTGCTCTCTGCAGCTGACCAAATCCTCCTCCAGCTCTTATTTATCATGCCAACAAGTCCAAGACCACCAATTTCTACAAAGCTGCAGAATAATTTAGGTTGAAAGGGAGATCATCTAGTCTGACCTGCTGGTTGAAGTTACTTGGAACCACATAGAGCTGTGCTTCAAATATCTCCAAGGATGGCGATTCCTTGGGTTCTCTGGGCTCCTGCCCTTGGGCTGCACCACTGTCATGGGCAAATTTGCAGGGGAAAGATCACTCAGAATTTTCTGCTGAAATTTAATACATTTCAAGAGTTTAATGCTACTAAAATGAGTTCTATTACTCTTAATAGCCAGGCCATGGTTAGCAGTAATGGATTTTTTCCTCTTGCATCCAGGCATAAGGGACTCTCCTCCATCTCAGCAATCCAAGCACTGAATTTGAATCTTAACGCAGCTTTAATGCTTCAGAGGCAAAGGCAGGAGTCTCTTCCTTGTCAGGGAGAGCAAAAACACTACAGCAGTGAGCTGGCACAGCCTTATGAGCAGAGCTGTGAAGAGGAGATAAAAGTGGGAGCATGCTGGGGTGCCAAGAGAAATCCTTGTGCCATCCCATGCTTCCTCATCCAGCTCAGGCTTTGCTGCTGCTCTTCTGCCACTGCTAGCTCCAGGGCATAAACAGCTCTGAGGATCAGGGGTGGATGCCAAGAGAAAGGTGAGTTGGTGGCACAGAGGGTGGGAAGCAAAGCAAATGGTTTCTCCTGGATAATTCACTCCTCGATATTAAATGGACCTGAGTATAACTCTCTTGTGGTGACACCATATGAGTCAAGGAGCTGTAAAATGAAGTCACAGGCAACTGGGAAGACATTCTAGAGAGTGTTGGATATCTTATCTGTGAGCAGTCTCTGTGCTTCATCCAAAGATTAAAATATGTGAGCATTAAATATCTGACTGTACAAAGTGACACACTGTGATGAGTGAAGATCCTTACAGATGATTCCTTTAACAACATAAATCAGTCAAATATTGCAGGTTTTTCATGCTGTTTCGAAAAAAAAAAAAATCCTTGAAAGTTTGGAGTTTGTTTTTAACAATGAGCTTAGAGCAATTGTTTGGCATCACTAATGTCCAAAACTTCGAGCAAGAGCAACTATGTTAATCAAGGAATTTTTGTTGGGATATTCCAACTTCCTAATTTGTTTGCTTGTTTGTTTGTTTTAAAGCTTAATTTAACATTTAAAGCCAAGATGATAGTTGACTTTTTATTGCATGTTCCAGCTCTGGAATTTGAAACTTCTTGATGCAATATTTTTGAACATTTTGATTTTAAAATGTGAGTTAGAGGAAGCACTGTGAAATTCCTGAATCATGTGAAAGAAACCTGTCTTGACCTTTATATAAACAGATGGTTTTTACAGTTTTCTGTTTGGGTGGGGGTTTTTGTTTGGTTTTGTTTGTTTGTTTGTTTTGTTGTTGTTGTGGTTTTTCCCCATTTGGTTTATGCTAACACAAATTCTTGTCTTGCCTTTTTGTTTTCATGCACCAGGCCTGGCCTGATCTCCTGGGAATCTATAATCCTTCCTGAAATACAAGGGGAAGAATGTCCCTGCCACTTCTGAGGGACTTGCAAACACTGCAGAGAATTTGTCTCCGGTATCCACTTTGACTTATGATCCTGCAGTGAGTTGGTGGAATGTTTTTGCTGGGCAGTGCACCCGACATTGTCCCTGCCACAGCCTCCACCCAGCAAAACCAAATGAAATTCAGAGCTTAATGAAGGACAAAACACAGTGCCTTTCTGATTCGAAGGATTTCTTCTCTAACAATGTTTCTTTCATGACTTGTTCTTGTGATACAGTTATCATTGTGCCTTAAACAATGACTAGCTTAAATCCAAAGGGAATCTGCAAGTTTGTGTCACCTTATCTAAAAGTATTGAGAACAAGAGAATACAGACAGAGCAAAACTCCTTCCCCACTTCTTTTCAACCTATCACGAAGGTGGCGAGAAGCCTCGAGTGTTTGTTTTTGGAAGAATCAGCTCTTTCAGAACGAGGTGGTGTCAAGATCGATTGATGTGAATGCAGTTTAGTGCCCTTGCCAGCTCTTAGTGTGCATGGCTGCCTGTCCCAAACAGCCCCTGTGAGGGCCATGTGCTGATACCTTTTCTCACAGCAGGCAATCCCCCACTCTCCAGGTAGTCACAATCACACTAGAGAGGGCTGGACTCAACAAGGGCAGTGCAGATGGCAGATCCTCATGCACAGTGTGCGAACAGCAGGCTCAGATCCAAAGAGCTCACAGAGCTTCACCAGCTGCCATTAGACACCTGCAAGCTCTGATTGGTGTGATGGGCAATTACTCTATTGAAGTTCTCTAAAATACATGGAGACCACTGTTGGTTCTCTTTTAACCCACCTTTCTAAAACCCTTCTGTCCTATACAGTAGGAGTAACAATGGCAAGCAGTGAAACACCGTGAAAAAAGTTGCAGGTGAAAAAAATAAATAGTAGGAGTGATGACTTGGTTTGGTGAAAATCAGTCTCCCCATCCCTGTGCAGCATGGAGGTGACAGTGCATGTAAAAACAACTGCTTGCTTGGTTAGGGTAAGTCATGCCTGGCAAATCTAATGGTTTAAGAGGTGAACTGTGTGTGGGCAGCCCTGTGACTTTGCCAAGGCAATGCTGGATGTCAGACAGACCAAGGGAATCGGCACATCCAAAGTACGTACCTGGCACTCAGAAGCCCAAGCCACTAGTCCATGGAACAGCACCATGCAGTCAGCCCTAAGTGTCAATCCTAAGTGTGGAGTGAGTTCTCATCCAGTTTGAGATGGCAATATGGGACATAAACTGAAGGAGCAGCAGCTGTCTTCCCAAAGGTGTCTGATTGCCACAGTTTGCATGTGTGCATGCACAGTCAGAAACAGTCAGAGTCAGCAACAGGCACTTTTGGGATGGGCCTTAGTCAGCTTAGGTGAGTCATTCATGCAACCATTTCTCTGAGTTCGACCCCACTAAGTGTCCCCTCTTCCTTCTGTCCTGTTTTAGGAGTCATGCTGGTGGGTTACCAGCATTCCCTGATGTCACTTGGTAGGTATCAGGATAGGGATGCCCAGCACCTTTCAGTGTCAGGTGACAAGAACATCCCCTGAGTCATGGGAGGAGCACCCCACATGCCATAGTTGCAAGTGCACAGGTTAAAGGAGACATGCTCCATGACTAACACAGGCAGAATGTGGCTCGTTTACTGGCTGGCAAGAATGTGTGTGTGTGACATGGCTATATGTGGTGTGAAGTCAGAATTAATCAACTGGATGCTTCAGGACGCTTGGGAGAAGGATTAGAACCTGATTTCAGGACACCTGGTGAGATTACTTCTGAAGCAGGAGGTGCTGGAGCCACTCCTGAACCACAGCAAAGTCTGAGAATCCATCACAGGAAAAACAGACATCCCACAATACCCAGAGAAGTGTTTGCATAGAAATGACAACCAACCGATATGTGCTGTGCTGTTTTTGTGGTGAGTCATGGTGGTGAGAACACACCAGGTGAGCAGGAATGAATGGCCTGCAGAGTGTGGGGAGCTCGTGCTCTGACATAATGCAAAAGCTTGTGTAACGTGGCGACAGCTATTTTTCCTCATGTCTCTCCAAACTTTGAAAAAGTCTCTCCAAAGCAGGTTATTTGGCTGGAACAAGGTTTGGAGCTGTGGATGTGACCTCAGCCAAAATATCCTACCTACTTTAAGCCTTTATTTAGAAAGCAAATTCCTCACCCCAGGATATGCAAGCTTTATTCCTGTCCAACAGAACTTCAAAGTTCCTGTGTTTCCAATTATTAGAGTACATATTATTTGGCATAAGCAAGGACTAGGATCTAGCCTTGACATAGCAAGCTCTTCAGGGCTGTGGGGTTTGTTTTGGGAGAACTCTGGTTTCTGCAATGCGTATAACATCTGGCAGCAATTCACCAATACTTTGGCATGGTGGCTCTAAGCACCGTGTTCTTGAGTGCAGCTGTGTCAATGCACAGCTACCTTCCTAATCATGCTGTTCGGATTCATGAGATAAGCTAGAAACAGACTTTGGTCTCTACTTAATGGGCCACCCTGATAACTCTTATTTACGTTTTTGAGCCTTTCCTGCCCCATCTGTGACTCAGGTATTCTCAATTTGAATGGATGACGTTGATTTCTCCTCCGTAGGTCTCTACCAAAATTCATCTTGTCAATTTTAGAATGTCCTTCTGACCTGTGTAGACTTTTGAATTTTGATCCTACCCACCCAAGTCCTTGCAGGCTTTCTGACTCCACCCACAAGCTTTGTAAGTATATGCTCTTCCACACCCTCTGTGTGCTGATCAAGCTTTTTCTGTCCTATCCTTCAAGTCGGCCATCCCATCAAAGAAAAAAGTGAGTTTGGTACAGCCATGCTGGTGGGGTTTTTTGAACAGCTAATTACCTTCCAAGGACTTAAAATCCTGTGCCAGGGTCTTTCCAGTGATCAAAGCTAGGTTTAATGGGTCCTTCAATTTGATTTTAATTAGCTCAGTGCTGTTCAATTCCAGCTGCTCAGGGGCTTGCTTGTCCTCCACTGGTCCAGTATTGCTCAGATGCTCTGCTACTCATTCCCCAGGTGTTGCTGACCTGAGCTCACCTGTCTCCTCCAAGCAGCCATCGTACAGGACCTGTTCCTTGAGAAGACCTCTGTACTGTCTTGCTGTTCTTCCTCCTGCACGCCTTCATTTCAATAAAACCTGGCTCTCAGATGGAGAATCACACGAGTCAATCCACCAACAGTGCAGGCCCTCCTGCTTGCCTAAATCAGCAGAGCAGCCTTTTGAATCTTTCTGGGCATTTTCCTTTGTCTTCATGGGAATTGCATCAAGCCTTCACTGAAGGTGTTGTAACAACTAGGAAACTTGTGCTGCTTGTCAGGGAGGCTCCTCAGAGAAGTTCAAAGTCTGCTGGGAGTGGCTGAAGCCATTAAACAATTTTAGTTGTTGGTACAGGACTTGAAATATGAGAGACAGGTTTTCTCAGGAGGGCATTGCAGAGATGCTAATTTACACAGTGTGCTATGTTTTGTGTGAAAAGTCTTAATCAAAAGATTTTCTGTTTCATAAACCAATGACCTGATCCTCAACAGAGCTCTGGTTTTGTTCTGGAGCTCTATCCTCTGCAAATCTCTGAGAATTTGGGATTAAGGGAAAGTTTGACTCTACTTTGTGGTTTATTTTCTTCTCAGCAAACAGAATTTTATACATGAAGGGGAAAAGACAGGAAACAAACATGGCACAAGTAAACCACACAGACACCTGACTGACCCCTTCTTACATTTGAGAAAATTAGGAGAACTAAGAGTCCAGGTTTTACCCATCTGAATAATTTTAGGGTCTGAAACACAACTGTTCAACAAGTAGAGATTAATCCCTTATGTTTTTAAATCAAAAAACTGCCAACAAAACCCAAAAAACAAACCAAAAGCAAACCCTCCAAACAGCAGAAGTTATAAGTAATATATAAGTCTGGGCAGAATTGCAGTGGCTGCTACAGCAACTGCAGAATCACTGAGTTAAAAAGCTGTATGCATGAGTTAAGTAACGGTCATGAAACTCTGAAAAGTAAAAGGTAAACATGAAATGGATTTCTTACACATTCTCTAAAATTTCTTAACAAGAAAATTAATTATGGTAACCTAGTAACTACAGATAAAGGATAAAATTACGCAAAATTATAAAGGATAAAATTATGCAAAATAGTAATTTATTCAGTTTAGAGGCTGGTGGTCCAACTGCTGATGACCAAAGAGCTGTGTGAAGTGCTGAAAGCTATACTGAACAACCCTTTCTAGCATATTGGTTTGTTTCTCCTCTTCTCCTGCTTGGCTCTCGAGGTGCCTAAAATCTCATTGCCTGTATCTTTTCCACAAAAACCCACTTGATGCTTGCCTTTGGATGGAACCACAGAAAGCTTGCCCTGGGTGAGAGCTTAGGCACCTGGCTCACAAGTCACCAATACTGACTCTCCTCCATGCCAGACTCTCACAGCAGTGATTTGTGGGCATTTTTACTGGAGGTTTGATGGACTAGGCCTCAAAGAAAACATTAGCTGGGTCACAGCTCCACCACATCCCATGTTTCTCATCTGGGAAGTTCAGGAGATACCACAACTGGAGTAGGCAAGCTTCTGTAAGTGTAGCCTTGATGAGTCTGCCTGGGGTCAAGGAAGGACCAGATTTTTTTAGTTCTTTTCTACCCTTGTGCCCCAAGGGGTATCCGAGTCACTTCAGATGTGGGGCATGAGAATCAAATCCCCCCTGCTGTCTATGGAAACTGGAAAATGCATCCCACACTCTGCTGGAGATTGTCTTCTCTAGCTTGGGTTCCTTTTGTTTCCCTCTAGGATCAGCTGTCCTACTGGTGAGCCACTGGTTGGGATCTCCTCTGGAAGGGAGAGGTCTGTGTTTCAGACTCAAGCCCAAGCCAAGTGAAGCCCTAATCAAGGTATGAGGATGACTCACTTCTGCTCACCCTTCTGACTGTATTTCTCTGTAGGATGTGACACCCGTAACCTGGCAACACAGCACTGGTGACATCACTTTTTTTGCAACAAGTTTGGCAGCTGTATAGAATGCCTTACAAGAAAAAGAGCTCACATCATAGACACTGGATTCCCAAGAAAAAATTCATGTGACTGTGTGCTCTGCTGCTCTACCCCTCATCCCTTCCCCAGGGATTTTATTAGAGAGTGGGCTAATTTCAAGCAAATTTGATAGAGGTTAAATGTCTCAAAAATACAGAGTTTCTAAAAGAGCCACAAATATTGATGGCCACATAAAACAAAGATATCCAGATTAGTGACCCCACTGCGAGACTAATGGAGACTCAGTTTTATTAATAAAGACCAGAAAACCAAAAAAGGAAAGAGCCACCAAGAATCAAACTTTGTAAGTCCCACCGATTATGAAATTGCTAACTCCTACTTGTTATTACTTGTCTTCATAAAAACACTGCCTGTCTTCTCCCTCGGGCATCTGTTACAAGTGTTACTGAAGATGTCCTTGCAGAAAGAAAACAATTATTTTAATAGCTCCCTTTAATAAGAATGCACTGCAGTTAATCAGCCGCCTTTTCGAGCCCTTGCCCGTTAAGAGCCCAGTGCAGCAGGTCTGAAAGCACAGGGTGTAAAAGCATGATTGCCAAGCCCCCCAAGGCTGTGTGAGAGCTGGAAAAGGCGCTGCTATCACGTGGTGGGCTGGTAGGAACTGCAACTGCTGCCTGAACACTGAAGGCAAACTCTGTGTTATTCTGTTGAGTAACATCTTCTGGCTCCTTCTATCCCTCATCATAAAACCGAGTTTATTTGTTTAGAGCCTCCGCAGTGTAGCTGAGGGATGTTAAAAAGTGTAAAAATAGATTAATAGATTCTTTTAAGACCAACTTTAAATGCTAAGAAGTTAGACTTTAAAATCCATTGGCCTGTAGGCTGATTTTTTTGCATCAATTGTGCCAAAAGGCATCGTTCACCAGTACCTTCTCTCACTCCATCAGGTTCAAGCACTTCCATATCATCCTTAAACATTGCATTTATAGGCCTGAAGTACTGCAGAACCTCCTTCAGATGGAAAAGGTTTGGTTTTGTTCTTTCTTCTTTGAAGAATTCCTGCAGGGAAGAGGCATTTGAGACCTCCAGAGCTGGCAAGCACGTGACACAACCCTTCCCCTGCATTTCTGATGTGGCCAGCTGCTTGCTCTGGTGCCACTCAGATGTCCAGAAACCTCTTTCATTACCAGTTTAGGGGGACAAGATGTGAGATGTTCAGTTGAGGAGGGCTGTAGACAGTGGCAAAGCAAGTCCAAGATCAACAAATGGCCACTGGGCAATGATAAAACCATTGTTCTCTAGCTCCTTGCTTTGTAACACTATCCAGTGAAACACAAAAAGACTCTGCAGGAAGTGTGATGGCTGCTCCCAGGGGCCTTTTGAGGATGTCCCCCCACACCTCTCACTGCTGGAGCCTGCCTGGCTCTGTGAGGTCCTCCCCAGAGTCACACCCTCAGAGCAGTGAAACTCAATTTTGCTGCCACTGAGAGGTTTCTAAGCCAGCCCTGGCCAGCAGCCAGCCGCTCAGTAGGCAGCGAGCTGTGGATCCTGAGGAATAAGCCACCCACGGTGTCTCAGAGCCCTCTAAACCTGTTGGGGCTGACGGAGATTCAGGAATCCTGGATTCATGGGCCCTTGCCAGGATAGGTGCCAAGCAGACCAGGGAGGCTACCTGCCAGTGATCACCAGGAGACCATGACCAATCCATCTCTTCTTCAATAAATTTACATACACTGAGCTCAGGATTGGATCAAAGATAAAATCTAGTATCTACCTGGGTTTTACGAGATTTATTTTCTGTTGCCTACACTGGCTGTCAATAATATTGCCATTGTTTTTTCAATAATTTACTGACTGAACCTCATTTTAATGGATTACCTCAAATTAATGGATTGCCTAACACTGATGTCAGGCCAGTTGATTGATCTTTCTTTCCTTTGTTTTCTGTTTAACTTTTCAAGACCTTTCACATCTTTTGGTGCTTTCCTGAAATGTGCCAAAGGTTGACTCAGATCTCAGCAAGCTTCCTGTAACTGTCAGCAACAACAAAAAATATGGGTATGGGGCTAATGGAATGATAATCTCCTTATTCTCCCCATCCCCAGCCCACATTTCACATTAGCATGAGGTCATACTCAGGTTAGGTGATGGGACACTTGTTGCATCCCTCAGCTGCATCCAGTCTCACAGGTTATTTTGGTGTTGCAGATTCAAGAAATGTTGAGTAGTTGCTGTCAACAGAAAGTGCTGGACAAAAGGGACATCTGTTTTCTTTCTGAAGATGCTCCTGCCTTTTTTTCTGAAACACAGAAAACCTAGTGCTGCCTGCAACGTAATGATGCCTCAGATGGATTTTGGGGCTTTTCAGCTTCAAAACTTAGTTAATGAGCCTGGATCAATGCAAAACAACCTGCTGTAGAAAGCAAAAGAGTGTGTTCTCCATTGAGATAACAGCTTGTGGAGCTATTACTGTAATAATACTGCCTCGCAAAGAATACTCATTTCAATGGTTAATTGTTTCCAGCTCTGTGCTGGTATCATCCCAGCAGGAACAGGCCCAGCATGACTTCTACTGCATTGGCCGCTGCCATCGCAGCGCACAGAGCACTTTCCAGCAGACGTGGAAGCATTTAATCACCTAAGAGAGCACTTGCTGCGCTCCAGCAGCCAGCAGAGAGCCAATGCCCTAATGCAGCCCGTGCCCTAATGCAGCCAGCACCATTCCTGTAAGGATAATTTGCTAACTCCGCTGCTGGGGTGAGCAGAAGGGAAATGTGCGATGCGCAGCAGAGTATCCAGAGCCAGGGTTAAAGCACCCGCGTCCCTGTGCAGTCTGAGAACCTGGTAAAGCCTGGTGCAGCCTGCACTCCCTTAAGCACATCACATTCTCCTTCGCCAAGAAGCTGAATAAATGTGACTTTTTATTTCAGGTGGACCCAAATCCATTAGCTTGCCATGAAAAATACATGTACAAGCTGCTATTGCAAGCGGTTTCATTTTCATTGGAGGGCCAACCGAGTCTGGATGTTGAAAATACATACGTACCATATTCTATGCAGCTAAAACAAATACATAGAGAGAGACTGTCAGCACAAGGCAGGATCAGGGCACATAGCTGGCATCTGCAATCATATGTTTGCTCTTCCTTTCAATTCCCCCTTCCTTTCAATTACACCCACTGATTATATTTCGATTCATTGACATTGCAGTCACTCCTGTGTGGGCACAGTCAAGCTAGTTTCAAATGAGCTAATTTGGCTACAGATAACATTGCAGACAGTGCAGCATGGGACTAGATGCAGTAGAAACTGGGTAAATATTTCAATGGCTTCACCAAAATGGGCCGTGGTCGGCTGCTGTGGTTCTCAGCGCTCGAACAAACTATGTTAAAGCCGGCTAAGGCACACGGGCAATACACAGCCATGATTTCAGTGCAGAATGAGGTTACTCTCAGGGAAGGGCTAGGCATGCTGCAGACCACTACCCCGGCTAAGGCAGATCTGGTATATAGGTCTAATGAGTCCAAAAGCATCATTCTGTGGTGAGTTTCAGTTTGTTCAGCGCTCTTGTAATTGCTTGAGATGCTTAAAAAAAAAAAAAAAAAGGAAAAAATGCAGCCTTTACTCCGAGGTATAAAAGCATAGTGCCTGCAGGAGCACAAAATCAGTGGAGATGACTGATGAGGCTTTCATGAGGTCTGAAAACACACCTATGCCCCAGCAGATGCAGAGAGACGAGCCCACGGAATTTCTGGGACAGTAATGCTGCAGGGAGCGTCTAAACACCTGAGACCTCAGCGTCCTTTCACCTGGGGACGGAAAAAGCCTGCCCTCAGCGGCCAGGCGACAGCACTGGGGACGTTCTTAGTCCCCCTGTGCCCATGCGGGAAGGAGGAGGAAGTCAACCTTCCTCCTCCTCCGACCCTCCCGCCGGCGCTGGCGCTGGGGCCGGGGCCGTGACNCGGAGGTCCATGAGTCGCGGGCGGGCAGCCCCGGCAGCGCCCCGCGCCCGCTCCCCCGGCTCCGGCAGCGGCCCGTGGCGGCGGTGAGATGGGGGGCAGCCTGGGCTGCCACCGCTCCATCCCCCGCGACCCGGCCGACCTGTGCCACAGCCGCAAGTTCAGCGCGGCGTGCAACTTCAGCAACATCCTCGTCAACCAGGAGAGGCTCAACATCAACACGGCCACGGAAGAGGAGCTGATGACCCTGCCCGGGGTCACCCGAGTGGTGGCCCAGAACATCGTGGAGTACCGCGAGTACATCGGCGGCTTCAAGAAAGTGGAGGACCTGGCGCTGGTGAGCGGGGTGGGGGCGGCCAAGCTGGAGCAGGTGAAGTTCGAGATCTGCGTGAGCAGCAAGGGCAGCTCGGCGCAGCACTCGCCCAGCTCCGTGCGCAAGGACCCGGCCTCTGAGCACCACCTGTCCGCCACCAAGATCAACATCAATACGGCCACCCCGGCACAGCTCATGAGCATCCGTGGCATCACTGAGAAGATCGCCAACAGCATTGTGGACTACCGTAAAGAGCATGGGCCCTTCAAAAGTATCGAGGACCTGGTGAGGATGGACTGCATCAATTCCTCCTTTCTGGACAAAATCAGGCACCAGATTTTTGCGGAGCGCTCCAGGCCCCCTTCAACAAATACCAATGGTGGCCTCAACTTCATGGCCAAGCCTCACCCCAGCCCCACCTCTCTAAGCCTCCAGAGCGAGGACTTGGACTTTCCTCCTGGGGGTCCAACCCAGATCATATCAACTCGCCCCTCTGTGGAGATGTTTGGGGGGGTGAGAGATGGCAGGCCTGTCTTCAGGGTGGCTACGTGGAACCTGCAAAGCTGCTCCATCGAGAAGGCCAACAACCCAGGTGTGCGGGAGGTCGTGTGCATGACACTGCTGGAGAACAGGTAAGAGGCAGCACCTGACCTGCAGGCCCAGCTCCACGCAGGATTGTAGGCTCATGCTTTTGAGGTTTGGGCACTGTAGAGTCTTGTTGTGATCCTAGTGGGACTCACTCCTTCCCGGGATTACTAAATGTTTCCCACTTCTTGCATGAAACCGTGTTTGAGTCATAACGCTGAGACTGTAGTGGCTGTCCCTCCATAAAGCTGCTGTGACCCTCCATAGGCAGTGGAGCTCCTGAGGAGGTGTGTGTGTGTGTGTACACACAGCTGTGCAGGGGAGACTGAGCTGTCACAGTCACCTTAGGGCTGTTAATTGTTTCTCCATTAAGAGCCTTTTGAACGTGTCATGGAGAGCTGCCTTTCCTGCCAGAAGCTGGGGGGCAGTAGCAGGAGAAGGGCTGTGTAACAGGTGTGGAATGCCACAGCTCGTCCCGCAAGGGTGACACAGCTTGTTAATGAGTGGTCATGGGGCATCTCCTGAGCTGGAGGGACTGCTCATCCTTGGGGGTGTGAGACATGGAGCACCTGCCTGAGGAGGCTGTGCTGTCCTTGTGCCAGGCTTTGTGCCCTGACTGCAATGAACACTTGGTGGTGTGGCAAACAGGGTGGTACTTCAGGTGTTAATTCAAAGCTGAGAGTTTGGGTTTTGTTTTTTGTGTGTAATTGGGCGAGGGTGCTGGGGATGTCTGTCTTACTAAACTTTCTGGTGGACACAGAAATGTAGATTGCAATAAGCATTTTGAAATAACTCTAGCCCTTTCCTTTTTATGTGTCAAATCTGTCCTAGCTGATCTGGCATTTAGTTTACAACAGAGGTAAAGTTACTTTTCTCTCTGGCTGCGACTCAGACTTCCAGCAGGAAATGAATAGGGGCAGGGACTCTTGAGCTTCTGCAAAAGGGATGTTGTGGGGAGGGGAAGTGCTCATGTACTGTTATCTCTGTCCTTTTCCAATAATATGCTGAATAAAAGCTCTTGTCGGTGCTGTTGCAGAGGTCAGGCATGCGAGCAGGATGGTGACAGTGATATGAAATCCTGTGCTGCAGTACAGTATTTGTGGCCAGGGGTACCTCTGCTGTGCACTGCTTGGGAGCCTGATGCTCCCACATAGGAAACATCTGTCATCTCACAGCCACCACTGTTTGATACCCAAAATGAAGATGGTAGACCAGCAGGGTTATTGAGATGTTACACTGATGGCTTCAGCCTAACATCTGCCAGTATTCTGCTTCACTAGTTCAGGTATCCTGTGCTTCCCCCTTTGTTTCCACTCTCTCTTGCTCTTTTTTTTTTTTTTTGGTATTTTTTTGGGTTGGGTTTTTTGTTTTGTTTTGTGGTAGGGTTTTTTTTGTTTGTTTTTTGTTTTTTTGGTAAGCAGCTTTGGAAGAAAAGTGACTTCAGTGATTTATTTATGTTTTTTATATATGTATATAAGGAATTTTTAAGTACCTCCTCCAGTAAAGTGCTAACTGCCACTTCTGCGACTTCAGCATTTTGGGGGGAAGCTCCAAAGAAGATTTTGGTCCTATTACAAACACCAGGAAGATGTGTTTATAAGTGGCTTATAAAATAAAACTGCCTTAGCCCAAGCTGGCCACTGTGTGTGCAGAGTGTGTCTCTAGAAATTTGTTTAATTTTTGCCCTTAGACTGCATGGTGCTTAGTTTCTGTGCAGCTTAGCCAACAGGCCCTTAGTTGTGCTGGGTGCTGTAAAATGTCTCCTGGATGCTTTGAAGTTTCAAAGGAGCCTGGTAGAAGTACTTGTTTTTGTTCTGTTTTATTGCACATATCTGTGTCATCAATCACACAGGGTGAGTACGATGCAATTGTTTTCTGTACTTGATCCAATTTGTGATAGTGTGAGAAGCTGGAAAGAAATGAGAGCAATGTGCATCCACAGACAAGCCTACAAAACTTTCCTGGGAAAATAAATGTGGGAACAGAAAAAAGCAACACTATGCAGGAAAAATATATACATTGGGAAAAGCTATACTCAGCAACTCAGGGAGGAATTTCCTCTTGCTTGTGTGAGCATTGCTGGGGTCAGTGGAGCTTTGCAGCTGTAAAACAGCCTCAGCTGAGGCCAGAAATTGCCTTCATTCTGCTTTTGGGCTCCAGGGTCTCACTCCCAGCTCAGGTTGCGTACCCTGGGAATGGACAGAATGTCTTGCAAACTAATCTTTGCCCAGGTAAATCAACTTCAGTAGACAGTTAGCTGTAGAAATTCACCTCTTGCTTCTCCAAGCAAGAACCTGTCACTGCACGGGGCTCACCAGCACTTCAGCCTCACAAAGTCCATGGGTGTGTTTTCAAGGTGCTCTGTGGGTGTCCCACATGTGTTGCTCAAGTCTCCAGCTGTGACCCGAGCTGGAGGTGGATCTGAAGGCTCTTTGGCCTGACAGTAGGTGATCTCATGAGCTGTGCTAATGGGCACTTGCTTGCGTGTTTATAGATGTGCAGGAATAATTGTGCTCCTTCATGCTGGTTCCTTATAGTCAGGGCTGGTCTCAGGTAGTCCAGGATGCTCCCAGAAGCTGGAGTACTGTCTTGTTGCAGTACATACAGCTGGAGGAGCTGCCTCACCTGGTTTCTTAAGCCCAGAAATAGAGCACAGCAAGTCAAGAAGATTAGTAAAACTGTGTAAAGAGAAGCAAAGAATCTAGATTTTATATGTTGGGGACTTTTATGCCAGTTAAAAGGCTTGCTTTGGGCCTTGCCTTGGGGTTTGCTTTTTAAAATTTTTTTGGTTGGTTGCGGTTTTGTTTTTTAATGGCCTGGTCACAGCAAGTAGCTTTAAAACCCCTTGGGGTTGTTCTTTCAGGTGTTAACAACAGGGAAAAGTGCTGCTTCTTTCCAGATGAGGCTAGAAGACTATGCTGCTCCTGTCTTCCAGCACTTTGCATTGAGGGAACAGTTGTGCAGGAAGGAAAGAGGGCCGGACTTTCATTCAAACCAAACAAAAAGCAGGAAAATATCATATTGTAACCTACTGAAGGGAGGAGAGGGGAAAAAAAACCTAATTCAAAGTCTCAGGCTTGTTCCCAGAAGTGCTAAATTTCTGAAAAGCAGTGAAGGGAATGTACACTAAATCAGTAAGCATGACTACTACTGCTAAGCTATTTTGAAATTCATTGCTGTAGTGCAAAAATAATGAAATACAGCAAGGTCCTCACCCTCTTTTCTCATATTACAAGGATCTATGTTTATCACAGTGTTTGAAGTGAAGGAGCGAGGTGTTTTCATTCAGAGGACTAGAGGGTAATTTTAGAAGAGCTTAACATGATGAACGAGGAGGCGAGCCTGACACATAATTGGATTGAAGTATCAAGTCGGGGGTGAGTTTGCCCAAACCTGCAGTGTTTCTTGCAGGTGTTGCTCAGTAAATCTGGGATTTATTGACAAAGAGCCAGAGTTGGGGATGCAGGTCATCCCCTCTATCTGACCTCCATGTCCTCCCCATTCTCAGGGGGAATGAGGGAACCAACTGCTTCTTCTCACCAAAAAAATAAAGAAAAATGTAGGGTAAGAGCAGCATGATTAAAAGGGCAAGTTCAGGTCAAAGGCAGCAAGTGTTTTTGTGGAGAATAAGTAGCCCCATGTTTCCAACCCCAGGGGATGTTTCCTCTGGACAAGGATGGTGGAAGCACCCTAGAACTGTCCCATACCCCAGGTCCATAGGGAAGGGTACTTTTGCCACTCTTATCCATACCTGCCTCAGGCCTGTCCCTCCTTGCCATAAACTGAGCTCGTGGCTCTTGTGACTGCTTTCTGTGGCTGTCAGGGTGCCAGCTGGATGATCCCATGAAGAAGTGTGGGGCAGGCATGAGCAACACCGACCGACAGACAGGGCATCGTAAAGGTGCAAACTCCAGTTTGGCTTTCTGCTTCACAGTCTGCAAGTAGCCAAGGGCAGTGATCAGCTGTGCACCTTCCCCAGCATGGTTTCCAGTGGAGGTTTTCCAACTGGTTTTCATGATGCTTTATAATACTGAGCAGCAACTTTGTGAAGACCTCTTAACTTTTTTTTCCTTGGAACCACACTTTGCAGTTGACTGAATGAAAATTGATAGAGGGTGTGAAGGCCAGAACTTGTACTCTATCTAAAGGAGGGGGACCACGTGTCAAGACAATGGTGGGTCCAAAGGTCCAGAGAGCCCAGCTCCTCTTCCTTTCAGATGTCAAGCAGTTCAAGCTGTTGTTCCCTTCTGTTGCTTTCTTTGGGCAGCTTCTTGGTGTGGTTGCATCTTCTACATGCAAAAAGTGTAAGTAATAAAGCCTTAACACTTGTCACAAAAACTGTAGAACCACAGAAGAGCTCAGGTTGAAAGTGACCTCAGAATATCATCTGACCCAGCCTTTCCTGGGCAGGGGAGCCTGGATGAAATTATCTATCCCTGTGTCCAATCACACAGGCTAGAGGTTTGAAAACCTCTAGCAGTGTGGTTCTTCTGCACCCCTAGGAGGTTGTTCCAGTTATTGACTCTTTTCACTATAGAAGTTATAACTTGCATGTCTGTAGAGTAACAAATACAAATAGCAGTATAAGGTTTGTACTTAGCACTGCTGGTTTTTTTTCTTGGCATGGACAGCAAGCCTTAGGAACATGTCAGTCCTTCTTTCTTCCCAAGGTTTGTAACTGGTGAGCTGTTTTCAGTTTGGTTAAACAGAAGCATAGAGGTCTCTCGAAGGCAAGAAATTAATCTCAATTTCTGTGTCTGGGATTAAATCAGTGTTCCAGCTGGGGGAACAGTAGGTAAACCTCAACCCAAAATTGCTTCCTGGGAGGCATTGGGTATATAGGCAAGCCCTGGGTAACCCTTGCTGTGCCACTATGCTTGAAAGTTCCTCTTCTTAGCCTTACCTACCCCATGAGACCTTAAGCACATCCTCTTGTCACCCAATAAAAAGAGAAGTTTCTGAGCCAACCTCTGAAGCAGTCTCTTCCTATTGAGACATGAGGAAAAGTTGATCTTGCTCAGGCCCCTGCACTAGGTGCTGGAGGGAGGAGAACCCCTTTTCCCATTGTTCCCCTACACTAAATAACAGGGTGGGGCTTTTACTTTCCTCTCCAGTCTCTTAGTCTGGGCTGAGCCATGGGGTTTTACAAGGGGCAGCTCTTTGCTACTGGGGCTTCTTAATTTGCTTGGGAAGGGGTATGGTGTGGTACCTTGCCTCCAGGATTGTATTGGGTTTCCCATCATGATGACAGGAAAAAGATTGCACCCCCACGGAGCAGACATCATAGTAATTTATCATTGTAGTAGTGATGGGTGTACTTGCACACTTCAGAGGCTCATCACCAGCTTGTGTTTGATGTTTCTACGCTGCTGCTGAAGCTCTCAGTGGTCGGTCAAAGCCCTGAGGTGCATCTGTTTTATATCTCTTTCTTTGTAAAGTTACGTGGTTTTCCCTCCATTGGGTTAGGCTGGAGCCTTGCCAAGAATAATTCCCCTGCAAGAAAAGATCAGGAAAGAGGGCCTGGCTCGAGTAACCTGACCATGCTAATAAGTCTTAAACAGCAGAAGAACAAATACACCCTCTTCTCCTTATGTAATAGAGAGGAAATCCTGCCTCCTGCAACTTCAGAGAAAACTTAAGAAAAAAAGGGATTGTTAGATGATATCATTTATGTGCACTTCACAAAGGATTTTAATGAGAAGTAGAAAAAATGATGCATATAAAGCCACCATTAATTTGCACTTTCTGATACCTCAGAGGACAAAAAAGTGGGGTGGTGGAAGAGCTGTTGTTTTGGGGATTGGCTTTTTTGTTGTTTTTTTTTTGGCCTCCACCTCCATGAGACCAATGATATTTTACCTACTGGAGACAAGTGGGAGCCTTGAACTGCCTTCTGCATACCATCTGGCATGGGGAAGCAGCAGGTCAGACCCTGAGATATGTATTTTCCAGTGAAATAAAACTCGACTGATTTACTCCTGTTCAGGATTTGGCCCATTCCTTTGCCTGTGTAAAATCACACGAAGCTGCCAAGCTTAATGCTAAAGAGCACTGCCCTCTCCCTGGGGGTTAGGACTTCTCCGAGGTACTGCTCCCATCTGGGATAGGGATTCCAGCCCCTTTCAGGACTGCTCCTGGGGGAGCAGGTGATGTCAGTTTCAAATTAATCAAATAATACACTAATTGGCTTCCATTTCCAAACTTTTGCTTCGTATGGATGCCGTACTGAGCCCCTCTACAAGGTACAAGGGTACCTGCTCCTCCTGAAGCAGTTGGGTTGCTTGTTCAAGATACTTTGCAACTCCTGGGTCTTTGCAGGAGAGATCAAAAGCAGTGGGTGGACTTGCAGCAAGACTGTGAAGGGTGTATGCCACCCCTGTGTCCAGACACTTGGAGAAGGCATCTGGGGCCACGTGCTCTGCAGGAGGTCTCGGAGGTGAATGCGCTGAGCTAGCTGCTTGATCCTGCTTGGTCTCTGTTGCCACAGCCCCCACAGCTTTCCTTCCTCAGACATGACACAGGAATGTCGGACAGGCCCTTGAAATTACCCCTGAGTAGCCTTTCCAGGGATTTTCTGTTTTAAATGGAGATCTGGGCATTGTTTTAACTTTGCACAACTGCAGTTTCAGCGTATTTCCTGAACATTCAAGAGCTGTATCTAACCAGTCATTTTAATCTGCTTTAAAGTTGAGAATGTGGCTGGGAAAATAGTATAGTTAAAGGCTGGTTTATCCATATAAAATAAACATTATTCTTCTCCTTTTTAAAATTATAACCATGCCCTGCCACTGTTACTTGTGCCATAAAGCTTGACTAAAATGAAACAGATTAGTGGCGAAAGAGTTGGTTCATATGTTATTCTTTTCTCCCAACATGTCTAATTGCTACATCTGGCAGCACTTAATGGCCACATAGTTTCAATCCATGTCCGCTTGACTATTTTGCACATGTTATTTTGTGTCGCTGGATTCGTGTTGAACATTGCAGGTGTTTTGGTAAACCAGAGCTGCCAGCTTATTCCTGCGGATCTTGCAAGTTTCGCTTTATTCCATGTGGCAAAGATTAAATGGGTTGGCTGATTTATGGTAATAAATTGGTGAATTATTAAGTGATGCTGTACTGCCTGTTCCTGAATCACAAGCAGAGGCCACAAGACTTTAACCTCATTCTGCTTGACTTCTCAGAAATCTTGTGCCGCATGGCTGTAGGAGACAGACTAGGTACCTACACACAGGGCTTTGTCCTCTAAACAGAAACATTTAATGCTTCGTGATTTTTTTCAGTGGTTTGGGAACTTGCAGTACAGCTGCAGGAAGGGTGGTTTTCTAACTTTGTCTTTGAAAAGAGCAATAGGAACATTTCCATTTCTTACTGGGAAAGAAGAACCAAGTGACTGCTCAGTTCCTGACAAAGTGCAAGCAGAAACTTGGTCAGTCACTGGTAACTAGAGGAAAACACTGTCTCTGCAACCAAGTGCTGGTCTAGCTCACTGTGAACATGGGTCTCCAGCTGTGCTAAACAGGGATATTTAGGACAGGGTTTTTTTCAAATTTAGCTGCACCCTTCTTGATGTTATTGAGCTTCAGTGTGTTTCCTACAGCTTCATTGTTAGGAAGACCCTGCTTCTTTAGTCTTTAATTACTGTTTCTTTGGGAACATGATTTCAAGAGTTGGCTGGATGAGCAGAGAAGAGGTGATGGGTCATAGATTACAGTGTGCATGTAACTTTATTTTTAAGTCATATTGTTCTTCATTGTAATGCAAGTGTAAGCTGACAGATGGAAGCACAGTGTCCTTACTGAAATAATTACAATATGCTGCAGTAATTTCTTAACACTATTATATGGTGTGGTGATGGAGACAAGAACCATGGCACATTAATAATAACAGTGCTTAAAAATAGGAACACAATGGCTTCTTCACTTCCAGATTTTTTTTCATTATTATTTTGCAGAGTTACTGTGCTTTGTTTGAGTAATAGCTGGTGATCCACACTGATTTATCAAAGAGTAAAAGTGCATGATGCCTTTGCTAAGGGGAGGGGGAGACCTACCAGAGATGACCTTTCTCATGTTTGTCTTCCCCCTCATTTCAGGCCTTGGTGCTCCACAGTGGATTCCAAAATGCCTTGTAAGGTGCCAAGAGCATAGCGGGCATCATATCAGTGGTAGATAAATATGAAGGGAATATGTAGCTGTGGTAAAAAAGGATATTTTCTGTCAATAAACTGTTTCATCTCACCCCTGGCATATACAGCATATCCATGTCCTGATCAGACCATGTGACATTTTCAAATGGCACAAGTGTTTTAAACTGCTCGGTCACCGGCGGGGAGGCTCAGTGCCGCTGACCTCGTTTCCCTCCCTGCTGCTGGGGGTTTGTGCAGGAAGGAACCCAGTGTCAGCACCAAGCTGTTATTTTCAGTGCCTCTGGTAAAATTATTAGAGGCCAGTGAGTAAGAGATATAAGTTTACCCTGCATGTGCCCCATGTGCGTGCATGTTCCAAAAGTTCAACTGTGTATAAAAATGTAATTTAAAAAGCAATTCCTATGGAAAAATACATCTGAGGTTATATTGTCGTGTGTGCTAGGGAAGGCTGAGAACACTGTGGATACTGGATGTGCACTGTGAGTGCAGTGGAATTAATGCAGCCTGCTTGTGCAGAATGGATTGGAATCCCTCTGACTGAGGCCGTCTGGAAGGGAGCCTCATGGCTATGCAGGCTGTCTGTCTGTCTGTTCTGTCCCCGTGTCTGTCACGGAGTTGTGGGGAGAGCACAGTAATGCCCTTCTTCTCTTGGATGTGATGGGCATCCCAATGGGCAAGGCTGCACCTGGGAACAGCTCTCACCATAGGCTTATGGATGCGGATAATGAGAGGAACCAGAAAATTTCCTTTGCCTCCTGCGTGGCTATTTTTCTCCCTGTTTTTAGAGGTGTTTCAGGTAATGTGATCAACCTCCTGTGCCAATTTAGCTACAACAGCTGTCCAAGCCATTCACAGCTGAACGGGTTCTTAATGGGTTACTGAACAGCTAATTGATCAGCTCTGCTCTGGCTGCGTGAGGCAGTGGCAGCCTTCCTGCCCTAAATCCCCCGTGCTTGCTGCACGCCAGTCCTGCAGAGCCGCCCTTCGCTCTGCTTCACGAGGCGGGCGGAATAAAGAAGCTGCTGCTTTTGCCTTCAGACTTATCCTTCCACTCCTTGGTATTTATAGCTCCGTTGTTCCCCTGCGCTTCCGTGTCGCTCCGTCGGTCACAGCCCTGCGGGTGCGGAGGCGCAGGCGCTCAGCTGCCCAGGGCTTGCTCCAGGCTCACTTGAGGTAATTGCCGGTCAGTGCCCACTCTCTCTAGCTAAGGCTTGGCTGGAGTAAAGGTTAGCCACCTTTCTGTCAAACTGGAAGCAGCGTGCTGTTGGATACACACTGGGTGTTAACTTAGAAACATTATATTTGGTTTCTTTATTTATTCTATTTAAACAAATAAGACCAAGTGTGGTTGCGTCTCAATGCCGCTGAGTTGCAGGGTGTTGTGTCAAAAGCAGGTCTTAATTGGGTGTTGAAAAATGAACTGTCAGGCAAGTTTTCCTTTCATACATGCAAGGCAAGTTCTTCGGGTTTGCTGTCAAACCTACTGCCTGTAGAATGTTAAATGAGTGCCTTACTCCTCTTTTTTTCTCCTTCTAAGCAGGCAGATACATGGAATAGTGTGAACCCCTGTCAGGGAGGATAGTCTTAGCTGGGAACAACCCATATGACTTGTTTTAAAACAGCCTGCTTTTCTAACAGGGCAGGAAATTTCCAGTGGAAATCCCATTTTAAGCTAATATGGGCAGATACTGCTCTTCCACCAGACACAATGATGGGGTCCCTTTCTGTAAGGATTGCCTTAGGGAAATATTTGAGTTGTTCCCCTCTTGTGATATGTGGGGCTGATGGTGGTGAGGCCCATACCAGCACCACAGTACACAGGAGGGGAAGTACACTGTGCCTGCAGGAGATTCTGCCCCCATACGCAAAACACCAGAGCTGCTGGTGAATTAAGAGCTAAAATAAATGCTATTACCAAGAAAATACTGCAGTGATACCTGACTGCCCTTTGCAACCTTTATTCTGACTGGCCCAAGTTTTGCTATGATTCTGGCAGCAATGACAGAGCAATTTTTGGCTATCTATCTGTCTATATCTTCCTGCTAGTCCTTTGTACAGCTCTTTCCAGTATCTCTAGCTGTGTTTACAGTCCCCTTTCGTAATTCATGGAGACCACCAGCTGCCCACTGCCCGTCCCTGTTGGCTGCTCTCCTGGAAACATGGCATTGAGCAATAAGAAGCATGTGGCCTGGGTGAGGGCAAAGGGATTGGTATTGCTGGCAGAGAGCACAGAGGTACTCCTAGCACATCCTAGAGGGATCTTTTGGTGAAAATCAGCCATTGGGTACCAAGAAACCCCTACAATGTCTTGTTTTTATTGCTTCTGAGTTCTCTAGTGCAAAGCAGCGCTGCACGAAAGGAAGCCCTGGCTTAAAGGACAAGATACAATTTAAAGGAGAAGATACAGTTTCAGTCATCAGCTCGTGGATATAGATACAGATAGATACTTCAACAATGTCGACTGTGGGCTGTTGTCAGTAAAAGTTCTGGAAGCATTGCTGCTGGATGGAAGCTGTGCAAAAGCCACCTCCAAGGATGTGGTGTTTCCCATTTCTATTTTAAACTGAGAACACTTGGACTTGGCTGAGCTTTGACTTGCTTCTCTATCCATTTTTCCCTTTTTTTTTTCTGTTGTTGTTGTTTTGTTTAGGTTTTGTTTGTTGTTGTTGTTTTTTGTTTTCTCTTTTGAGGAACTGGATGCAAGGATGATGGTGACCTATATTGCTCAGCTGAGCTCTGAAATCTGGCAAAAAGAAACTGAAAGTAAGAAACTGGGCAGATATCTGTATATTGGCTGTCTATAGGTTGAAAAGAAATTGCCTCATAAACCTGCTTCTATCTTTGACCTGATATTTGAAGCTTGCTCTTGCAACCTGAACATGAGTCTCCTTTCCATGTCCTCTTTCCACCCCTCCTGAATCTAAAACCTTTTCACTGGCTTTACTTGGCTTTTTGTATGTTCAAGTCTTGAATACTTCCAGTTATCTCAAATGCTGCTTGATCAAGCCTTTGCTTTCACACCATGAGAGTTGAATGGAATCATCTCTCATCTACAAGGCTGAGGACTTCAGTTTCCTTGGATCATCTGTGATACTTCCCCCAAATCATTCCAATGCCATCTTCTTGCTCCAAGATGTGCTGCAGCATTTCTTTCTCTGCTGAGGCCTCTTGCCAGGCAGTTTGAAAATCAGTGCCTTTTAAGACATATCAAGTTTCAGGCAAAAGCTGCCTGAAAACTGCAGCCTTGCCTTTTATGTCTGAGGCTGTTAGGAATTCTTGCAATTAGAGGAGGCTCTTGTACCATTGCTTTAAAGGAAAAAAGTATTTGTTTTCTATTTCTGTTTCTCAGAGGTACTAAAAACTCTGCAGAGAAATAAATTGTTAGCTTCCTGACATGTTGGATGTGGTGTAATTTTTAACTTCTTTAAGAATTTTAAAGGAGTTTGCATGTACGTTAGGCACTTGGCAGTGTGAGTACTCAGTGTTTTTTCCTATCTGATTATGCTGTGTGGGTGCATGCTGCACTGACAGTGTATGGTTCCTCTTCCATATGCATCCTATCTTCCTGAAGATAGTGTCGGAGATGTCAGCTCTGTGAGGAGAGACTGATGAATTTATATCAGAAGAATCTTTTTTGTCTAGCAGCTCTTCAGCATGGCACTCTGTTCAGAATATCTCTTAAAAATAGAAAGTACTGGAGGAATCTCAGCTTTGTCATGGTGGTGTCGTTCATCATCAGTGCCAAATTGATTTGGCTAATCCCCGGTATTAGTAGGAGAAAGCCTGAGTTGCCCACACAACGTTCCCTGTGCCCCAGTTTTTAGAGTGCTTAGTGATATATTTCGGATTATTGTTTTGCAGTCCATAGCCAGACCAGAACAAAGTGTGTGTACTCACTTAACTTGTGCTTGAGTGTGTTTTTCAGTAGGAATGTAACTATGATGGTCTAAAAACCTCAGTTCTTCTGGAGATGAGATTTCCTTGTGTATTTATCTGCTGCAGGCCAATTTCATGTTATCAAGGAGCAAGGGTCATGCAACAGCATGAATCCAGCATACAAAAAAAGCACACAGATTGTTGCTTCCTTTTTTATTATTCCCTGTGCTTGTCTCAAGTTTCACCTCCCAGGTCTACTCCTCAAAACTGGGATGTTCTTGGAAATGCTGTCATATCTAGAAGTTTTTTCCTGCTGAATTGGTGGTTAAATTTTGGACAGTTTGATTATCCCTTTTTTTCATCCTACCAAGTGCTTCATCCAATCAAACACTTCTGCATGTTTCACTGTCACCCTATTTTTATGATTTGTTTTCCATACTGGCATTTTGCCTTATGGGTGCAATGAATGGCAAGATATATTTTAGTGCTGTGTTATTGCCCATAGGTATTAAATTACTTGATTTGTTTCATTGTTTTTATAGCACAACTTTAGGAGGCGGTCAGTCATACTAATAAAGTCTGTCTGAGGCACACCTCTTCAAATAATCTGGAATGATTTCCATGGAGCAATGATTACTTCCTTCTCAGAATAATCAAGAAACAGGAGTGGGATCAGCACTGTTAAAGGTTTATAATTTCTCCTCCACGGCCTTTGTAGACCTGCAGGTTGTAAACACCATTGAGAAGAATCACTGGTGCCCTCTTTATGTTGCCTTATGTCCCCTATTGAATCCAATAAAATTGTTGCCAGGGCTCAGCATTCAATGTTCTTGCTCCTTTTCCCTGGTGGTGTCTGCACTGTCAGCTTCACCATTTCCCCAAAACACTGGTTTTGGAGTGTCACCACCTGCTCAAGCTTGAGAAGATCGGTGGCAAACTGGAGGCATGTGTGGCATGGCAGTGGGGGGCCAGGGCATCAGGGAGAACCTATGGGGAACATCTTCATGAGCATCCACATAATCCTGTTTCATGCCCTGCATGTAGTTTGTTAAGAGCTTGTTTGACTTGGAGCTTGTTAAGAGTTTGCCTCGGATCTTGTTACAAAACATGCAAATCATATCAAAAGCTGCACAAGACATAATTTTGCACCAGTATGTGCATCCCATCAAGCACGATTTCCTCCTGTCATCCCTTTCCAAGATACATTTGCACTTCAGCTCCAGTATTTGGAGAGCTCTGGGTCTGCATAAAGCAGACTTTCTCATTCCCACAGAAGTCTGGTGCTTCTAAGACTGTTTTGTGCTGAAGCCCCTGACCTAAATAAGGTTAAGGATCTGGGCTACACAATTAGCACCCAGTGCCAAGAAAGGAAAAACTAAGCTTGAGCCATCATTCCCTGCTTGGCCTGGGCTGGTCTGCATAGGGGGCTCTGTAGTCCTCTTGCATCCTTATGCTGTAAAGGCCATTCTTATGTCCAGACATCTCCGAGCCTGGCACGCAGGGGTCCGCTGTGACTGAGAAGCTTTCAAAACTCCTTCCTGCATGTCATTGTGCAGCTAGAAGCTGGGATTGCTTCCAGCTCACTGAAGACACTCCGACATTGTTCCCTCCTAATCCCCTCCTTCTCACAGAGCATGGTTTTTCAGAAGGCTAGCATGTTCCCTTGCTGGCTTTCCACGCGGGAACACAAGCGGCGGTTCCTGGGAATAGCGTAACCCTGAATTAGCAATGAGCCAAGGCAGAGGGCGGCTGCATGGTGTGATGGTGGGATGAGCCTTTGGCTCTGTGGTGTGTTAGGGAGGATGCCTGGCTAGCCAGGCTGGCTTGTGGCCGTGTTCCATTTATCTGCTTGCTGGCTTGCCAACAAGAAGCACAAATGTTTAGCAGTGGTGGGGCTGGGTTTCAGCAGGAAGAATTGCCACCCCCCCATCCCCCTTCTTGCAGCCTCTCAGAGGCTGATCCACACCTGGTTTGCTGTTTCTTTTTGTGTGCTGGTAGCCTGGGGAAATAAAAGCAGGTTAATGGGACAGGGAGGAGAGTGCTTTCTACTGAACCATTTTTTTTTCCCCCTAAACCCAGATACAAGCAGAGAGAGAGAGAACAAGGTAATGAATAAATATATTCAGATGTCTTTACAAGGGCATCTTTCAGTGCATGGATTTGACCTTGGAGATTTGGATTGTGTCATTTATAAGATGGTGGCCTGAAGGTGCAGCTCCAGAAGACTTTGCACATCTCTCAAGGCATTCACAGGTCCAAAGGGAAAGAAGAGTAAAGGAAATTCATTCCAGCTAAGTTCTATCACCTTTTCCTGCCTTCTAGCAGGTCAGGAGCTCAGATGAAATTAGAACTTCTGGTACATCTGGCTGTGCTACTGTTCTCTCTGCTGCTCCTTCTGATGTTATTAGCTGTGTGTATTTGGAGTGCTGAAGGAGATATTTAAGGAGAGGGAAGCTGGGATTGAAGCTGGGGTTTTTTCAGGGTTTCTCGTAATGACGAGAACCTAGAAACATAACCATGAGCACCAGCCAGCATGACTGGGATCCCTAAATCAATGGTGGATCTATGGTGGGTCCTATCTATTCCCTAAATACGTGTTGGAGACTCCTTTGAAGTGTCAGGCCCTAACTTTCAAGTTTTGCCTCTTAGGAATATTCAAAAATGGGGAAGATAGTTTCTGAAAAAATAGCAGAATTAACTTAGAGCTACACTTAACAATTTTGCAGCTCTGTTGTGATCTGTAATCTCACACTTTTTGCTTTCATCCCTCAGAGCATGTCCTGTAGAAAAGGCTGTGTTCCTGGGAGATAGGACAGCTAAAGTGAGAGGTGGATAGTCAGTCAAATCCCACAATGATATGCATGATCTTAGATTGGATATTAGGAAAGATTTCTTTACTGAAAGGGTTGCCACGTATTGGAATAGGCTGCCAAGGGAAGGGGTTGAGTTGCCAGCCCCGGAGGTATTTAAAAGATGTGTAGATGTGGTGCTTAGGGACAGGGTTTAGTGGTGGACTTGGTACTGTCAGGTGGTTGGAGCTGCTGATCTTGCAGGTCTTTTTCAGCTGAAATATTTCTGATTCTACAGGTTGCCACTGTGAGCTTTGGGTCACATCCTGGTGTGATGTAAATGGCACAGCAGTCAGAGACACATTGCTCCACCTCCTCCAGCTAACCCACATCCCTTTCACCTCACATCCTGTAGACACGATGGGTATTTCCCTTCTTGAAAGAGGGCTTTAAAGCATTATTGTGTTTTGGGATGGGGGTAGGGCAGAGAGGAAATCAAAAGCCCAGCATGCTGGCTTTGCTGACTTAGGAAATCAGATGGTTTGCCTTTTGAGAGATTTCTTCAGTGCAGAGCTGGTTGTGAGGTGGTGGTTTGTGGCAATGTTGACTAATTCATGTTTTCCTGCCAGAGGGGGGATAGATTGATCCCAGCAAAGTGTTGGTTCTGCCTCATGGTGTAACGAAACTCCCTTTGCACTCTTTGTATCTGTGCATGCACAAGTTGCCCCTGCTTGCTCATCAGAACAGGCTGTCTCTCTGCTTCTGGTTGTGGTCAGCAAACTTCAGCTGGTGGTAGGTTTTGTAGTGACCCAGGCTCTGGGAAGAGCACCCTGCCATCCTTTTAAGTGAAGGGAGGAGCTTCACTGCTGAAGATCTGTTCCAGTGTTAGCTCAGCCTCTTTTTCTGCCCATGCTGACTACTAAAATGTATCATTTTTTGCCTGAACTATTTGTGCTTTTCTCTGAAGAGGAGAAGGGCAATTTAAAATTCTCCTTTCTGCTCTCTTCTTCTACCCCACTTTTCTGGGAAAGCTGTCCTCGGCATTTTCCTCTGTGCTTATGTCATGGGATATGTAACATATGTTGTCATCTCCTCCTGATGTTCTCCTAAAAGAGGAAGGCACGACTGCAGCCTCTGTAGCCTTTCTTCCCCAAAGGTACTGCTTCTTTCCTCATCCTCCCGTGTCACTACATGGTCCTTTGTACATCTGGCATTGTCCGAGTGAGACCACCCAATCTTGTCATCATTGCCTTGCTGACCATCCTGTGGACTTGGTAAGAGGTTGGCTATGACCTGTGGTGTCACCCAGAGACCCATCCTACCTCTTTGCTCCATTAGGGCTCATTTTTTTATTACCTCATGCTCCTATCCCTAAGGATGGTGCTGCTTCATGGTGACCTTACTGAGATGTCAAAATTGCCATCTTGCACTTGGCTATTTATTCAGCGAAGTGATTGAATGCTGCTGTACCTGCTTTCTTTTCATCATCTGCGACATAGCCAGTGTTTTCCTGAATATTGGGGTTTCAGGCATTGGGGAAGCATTGTGATTTTCCTTACTGGTTTATATGTATATGCCACAGTAGGGTTATCATTTGCTTAGTGTGTTATTGATTAAGCTAGTGAAGCTGGTGAGCCGCTAAGGGACCACAGGCAGTTCAGCTGTAGATTAAGATTCAGGAAGCCCCAGGTGCCTGATTGGCATTGTGCATGAGAGGAGCCAGCCTGATGGGGGACTGTGCCTTCCAAGCTGCGGTTCCATGGACTCCCCTTCATCAGGAGATCGTGTGGAGGCTTTCCTTCTCACCAGGTATCCTGGCCACCTGGACTGCAAAGCAACATCAGTCCCACTGAAGTGATTAATGTGTCTGGAAGCTTCAGTACCCTTAACGTGTGCTGCACATCTGCAGAAAACTGGAATGCTTAGCCAAGGTGAATGGAAAGGAGAAATGGTTTCTGCCTCCAAACCCCTTATCCTTTCTGAGCTTTTAGTCATGGAGCAATAAACAGGAAGAGGAATGAAATCACTTTTTGATGCTGTGCAGGTATGCTAGAGTTATGCCCTATTAAAAGTTCAGTAAACTCTATTAACCTTTCTTACACTGCTAGGACTTGCATAACATCAGGAACTTCTTTCCCTTACAGTAGTACAGAGGCTGTGTGGTGTGTGTGCTATTTTTCTCTTTTCTCTATAAAGGAAAAAAGACATGCTGTTTTTGCTTAACCAAGGGAAATAAGAGAACTTCCTCTTATTCAGTTCTGTGGCAATGCATTGCTAACCAAATACTATCCAGCTGAATTTAAGCATGTGGAGACATCTGCCTTTGGCAATTTTTATTTTTATTAGTGAGAGAGAGTGAGAGTCAGTGTTTCTCCTCTTTCAGTGTGAATCCTAGTAACCCCTAAGATGTCTGGCTGGATCCCTGCCTGTGCAGGGTTATTTCAGTTCAGGCAGTGCACACTGCTGCAGCTCGTGGCAGACTGCATCCACTCACAGGCAAAGCGCCTTAAATCTTTGCCCTACACACACTGTGTAGCACAAATAAGAAGATGCTGAGAATCATGTGTTTAACAAAATCTCCTTTCCATGGCTCTTTGAAGAGCTTTAAAAAGATTTGGTTTTTTTTTAATCCCCAACAAGCTCACAGTCTTTTAAAATTAGAAGGATTCGGGATTTTACTTTTAAGTTTACCTGTACCCTCTCTAAAGAAAAACCTTTGGTGGCAGAGCTGACAGAGCAGAATCATGTTTATTGTCCACTATTATGTATCTGGTAAAGCAGATATGACAAGTCCTCCTTTCTTTAGACCTTAAATCTTTCCTTTTTTTTCTTAGTGGATGCTAGCAGACTGGTTAAATACAATTCCTCCATAGATGCAGTCCTCTGCAATTTATGTGATAGTCATTTCTACAACTTTGTATTGTTACTGTTTACATACCTGCATGCTGGCTGTGCACTGCAGCAGTTGTGACAGTTTGCAGGCATCAGTGTTTATTAAGAACTTTAAAATAAAATTAATGACACTTTCCATCCTCCCAGCCTTTGTGATTTCTTAGGTGTTCTGCTTTTGGTTTGAATTTTTGTTTATTTTGGCTTATTTTTTAAACTGCATATGGCCATTTAGGATTAAGCTGCAGCTGTTCAGTGTTTGGGGATTTATTTGATGCCCTTTGATAAAAAGACAGTCTCAGACTACTGTTGCTTAACAAGGCCTTGCTGAGAAGAAGACTCTGACACTTCCTGTTGCTGTCCTGTGCTTCTAAACTACCACTTGTCATGCACCAGGATTTTCCTCTGCCTCCATAATTAATTCTCTAAAAACCAGGGCTTGCAGCCTGCAATTTGTAATCAAGATCATAGCAGGGAGCTATTTTACTAAANACACTTCCTGTTGCTGTCCTGTGCTTCTAAACTACCACTTGTCATGCACCAGGATTTTCCTCTGCCTCCATAATTAATTCTCTAAAAACCAGGGCTTGCAGCTTGCAATTTGTAATCAAGATCATAGCAGGGAGCTATTTTATTAAATTGGGAGGGGGGGCGGGGGGGAGGAGGAAGGGGGGCTACTACAAAAATCAGAGGAATGATCCAAATAGTGAAGAGTAAATGCTGAAGTAATGAATAATGCATTAATGCTGTCCTTAAGTCGGAAGTAGGAGCCCTGTACACTATATAATTAGCACTTATATAACGTGTGTGCATTCCTGCTCTGCTGTAAAATGTCTAAATGAGGCTCTAAAACATGAGGTGGTCTAAGTGGAGTAGACTGGCTGGGAACTATAGCCACTCTGGGTCTGTCCCACCTCCTCTCTGACACGGTGCTGGATGAGTGCTGTCACTTCTCTGTGGCTTCAAGCACATCCTGATCGGTGAAGGAGAAGCAGCACATGTCCCTGAGCTCTCCCACTAGCTTCGTTACTCTTTCTCAGCACCCAGAGCTGATCCAGGTTAATCTGGGAGCTTCTTGCCGGCCAAGTAAATTGGCTTCACTTAAACAGCTGCTGAATACAGCTTGCTGAGCAGGAGTGGTGACTGCTCAGACCATGCTGTCTGCAGTTGCAAGGGACAGCCAGACTACGCCCTGGCTCTTTGGGCCATCCCTGTCTGCCGCCTCTGTAAAGCAGATGGATGTCCACAGGCAATGGTGTATAGAGACATGAACTTTAAATTACACAGGCAGGAGAGCTGCTGTGTGGTGGGAACATGGCACGGAGCGAGATTTTCTGGGTGGTCACCTCTGGCGTTTGATCAGTCCTGCTGCCCAGTGAGGGAGGCAGAGCCCTGGCCTACAGTCACCCCAGGAGGGTGGATGTGGCCAGCATGGTCCTGGTGCAGGCACTGGGAGCAGGGTGCCTGGACAGTGCTGTTGTGTTTCAGCATGATGCTGCTCTGCCTGGCCTTGTTCAGCTGTGCTGTACTATTCCTTATTAAATTCGGGCACTTGGAGACTGACACTAATTCTCATTTGTTTGCTTTTTATTTGTTTGAACACTGACAAATGCAGGGGTTCTGTTTGCTATAAAGTCATGACTCATGCTCTTGAAATTGTAGGAATTGCTCTAGAAATTACATGGGGTTCTGGCTTCGTTGCTGTTCTGCTCATTCACCTGGAGTTTCAGGAGGCTCCATTTTGATGGCATTCCTCTTGAGCTTCCAGAGGACATGGTTTTTCCTTAGGACAGAGGAGAAATTGTGAACTGTCATGCTTCTGTGCACAGACCTCTGCTGCAGGGAAACATTTACTAGGCAGGCTGCTGTGCACAGTGTTTCTGCAGACATTGACCAAAAGATCTGCTTTTGTAACAGTGCCAATTATTGCAGGCAGTAGAAGCTTCTGTGTGTGTACGCATATAACACTCTTGATTTGAAACTTTACATTGTACATTCCATGTACAAGTATTCCACAATTTGAAACTCTCAGTGATAACTTCCGTCACAGAAACTTAAGATTTTTCCTCTTCTGTAGGAGAAATAGAGCACTTTAATGAGGCTCCTTAACTGATGGAGTTTGTCCTGATCTCAAAGTCATAAGATACTAGAACAAAGAGGCTGCTGTGATAAATGAATGTAAGTAACTCAACTGTGCTATTTGCTAAGCACACTATACAACAGGGGAAAAAACCTTCTGCTATGGTTTCTTCAAGGAAACTTTTAACATGGCACATTAATAAACCCATACCAGAAAATGCCACACAGTTTAGGACCTAGGCAGGAGCTCAAATAAAGGATTAGTTGCCTTCCACCTACCTCATTCCTGGGGTGTGACTGGTTTGACTGTGGTCTCGTCGTTAGTGAGACACCCCTACTGTGTATCTTTTGGTCAAGTATTTCACAACAGCATGTCATCTGCTGTGGAGGGCAGCTTCAATCTTGACAGGAGGCTGCAGCCCAGAAAGCCTGGGAACCACCAGATGAGATGCTTATATGGACAGTGGTGACATCCTGTTATGAGAGACGAGAAAAGCAGGGAAAGCAGAAAAACCCTTTGCCTTCCTTACCATGTGTCTCCAAAGAATCTGGCTCAAGCTACTGTTGGGACAGAGAAAAGAAAACACTACTTGACCCCTGTATCTGGTCAGATAAGCCTCTTCCTTTGTCAACAAAGACCGTTTGTGGCAATAGATATTTGCCATGCAGGATAATTATCCTTTATGATGAGTAATAAGTTATTATGCTCTATAACAGTGTGTAAATTGAGGAAGTGGCCACTGTGGCAGATGGTAGCCCTTGAATCCAGAAGATCCTGAAGAAACTCAGCTGTGTCAATGAAGCCTTGTGAGGCTCAAATGGAAGCCCATAGCCCAGCACTGCAGGTAAAATAACTCCCTGCTTTAGTGCAAGTGGGCAGTTGGTTGGTTTGGGGTCTTTAGAGCAGACATTAAAAGAAGCTTCCTCACTCAGAAGCTGGTGCAGCACTGGAAGATGTTATCTCAGGGTCATGCTGTCTTAGTGTTTTAAAGGTTTTCAAGACTACAGCTGACCTCATGATAGCCCTGTGTTGAGGACACTGCTGCATCAAATGGTCTCTTTTGACCAATGTTCCTGTGTTTGTGGCTCTGCAGTACTGCTGGAGACAGGCACACAGGATTTGGTTAGTAGAAGATTCTTCTCTTTTCCACACACTGTCTCAAGGAATTTTCTGAGATGCAGTAGAAAAAGTGAAAGGTAGCAGCCTGTGGAAACAGGCCATAGTCTGCCTGGCTGCATGTTTGCATGGCTTCTACTTTCCTTTTGAGTGGTCTGTCCCTTCTGCTTGGTGTATCTCTGCCAGCAAACTGAGCAGAGGCTGGTTTGAGGACAGCTGTTGGCCGGGAGAGTGTCAACTCAGCCGGTTTTTCTGACTTTGAGAACTGAGGACGGATTACATTTGCTCCCGGATTAGAGTTACAGCTATGTGATGCATCCACTGGAGGTTTAAATCCAAACCTTTCCGTGTTACTCCGATACTCAGAGCAAAGGCTATATGCGGTTGTGGCTTTTAGCTAACCGGAGGCTTAAGCTTCACATAACCCTCATCACACTTCAAAGTCATTATTGAAGTACAAAACAACTGGACTGATAGGAAGACCGTCTGGTCTGTTATTTGGGTTAAAGTTATATAAATGGCACTTTGAACGCCCCATAGGCTAAATTCTCTTTTCTAATGCTGTATCATGTGATGTTGTAGATGAAGCTGGTAGGATACTTTTGTAATTAGCTCTTGGAAAGAAGGTTTTTAACTTCTTACCCTTATTTGACAGGTAATTTTCTTATCTAATTTGTGCTTTCTGTGGGCTCTTGCTGGTGCAACCTCAGTATTGGCTGACTGTTGTTTTCTGGCTACAATATTCTTTTCATTTCTGGCAACCTAAGAGCATAGCATCAGTGTAAACAAAATTCTTTATGGCTTAACATCAACACCACTTGTAAATAGTAGTCAAGACTGACAGAAGGCTGAGATGTTTTCTGTGGCTTTTCTGACATTTAAAGGCCTGGGTGCATGCAAGATGGAGGAGTGTCATCTTCACTGGTATGCAAAACTTGGGTTTTCTGCCTTTGCTGCCTCTGGCCTGCTCCTCTTCACAGTTTTCCATTTCTTCACTTTTTGTTTTGGGCTGTGCAATTGACCTCTGTTTTAGGAGGATGAATGTCCGCGTTCATTCAAAGCTTGGGTTGCTCTGTTTTCAGTAACCTTTGTGTGGGCTGAGTGACAGTTTTGAGGAATTCTCATCTATTGTGACCTTTCCTTCACCATCTGGGATAGATGCTGTAAGGAGAGCACCCCAGTTGTTGTCAATGGGTCCTGACGCCATTCCTGTGTGTGGAGCAGCAGATGGCTGTGCTGACTGACACTCCACTGTGTTGACATGCAGACTCGATAGTGTTAGGCTAGGCCTGCACTGGAGACTTTTGCTGGACTAGTAATGCATGAGTGTTATCTTGCTAAACCCACACTTTCCCCCCTCTCACGATGACAAGGTCTCAGTCCCCTTGACAAAGTCTTTGGATGCCTGCCCCTTGCCCTTGCAGAACACTGGTGTCAAGGTCTTGTCACCAGCTCCCCAAGCTCCACTGTAGGAATACAGGTGAGCTGGCTTTTGGCCACAGAGTGGGAAGTCCTTAAAACATACGGGCTGTCTGCTAATACAGTTTCTGCTTTGTTTCCCACCTGTTATAATGATGCACTTCATTTTAGCCTTTTTGTCAAAATGTCCTTGAATTTGTAAGATAACCTAAGCTGCTCGCGAAAGAGCCATGGCGAAAAGCGCACTTGACCAAAGCACTGCTCTTGGTTTCTGTAGTGCTCCTTTTCCCTCATCACAATGCCTCTCCTCAGTAATTTTGTAGGGTCTCTTGGAGCATTTCTTGTGCACATTCTTCTGTTTTAATACCCAGTGTTTAGTGTCTTCCAAAACTTAAACAATTCCAGTTTGGCACGAAGTCTTCTGCAAAAGATGCGCATATGAAATGCACAATGGCTGTGGCGCTTTGCCAGCCTCTTCGAAGTAGGAGCCAGCTCTTGATGGTCAATCTCTTTCTAAAGAGTATGCTGTAAAAAACTGCAGAGTTCTGTGTCCAGATTCAGCCAGGAAGCTTCAATACTCTCTGCACAACACCAGGGTAATTCTTAGTGGCACTCAGATGTCACCAGCTGATCGTAGTTGTACTGCCATAAAGCTGCACCATTGCTCTTGAGCAAGTATTTCGCAAAGAAAACTGACTTTCAATGTATTCCTTTGTAATGATTTTAACTGTATAAACTCATTTCTCTGAACGAGGATGTGCATGTATGGCAAAGTAATACTGCCTTAAGTTTCTGAGGCTGAATAAAGGGCCATGACGAGCTTTCACATGACAGCTTGATAGCATATGGTTCACGTACCTAATGGAGGAAGGGACGTGGGCTATTTCAAATCACGTTTCATTTTGCAGGGACACAGAGGCATATTTTTAAAGTAGAGTCCCAATTAACCACTTTGCCTCCCAAGGCCCCATAATTTTGCTGGAAGCTTTGTAATTCATGGCAGAATGGTAGTGTGATGGTGTGCTCTTTCCCAAGCATATCCATTTATTTAACTAGAGACTACTCAGTTTTTCCGCTGCTGCTGTAGGGCAGGATTGGGTGGGAGAAGGTGCTGTTTCTGGAACTAGGAGACTCTCCCCTAGCAGGGAATGATTCAGAAAATCCAGAAAAAGAGCCAAATGTCAGAGACTGCATACACTATAACATAAAGCCTATATTTGGAAGCTCTAAGTCACCTTTGATTTTTATGACCTTCTAAATTTTTGTTTTCAATGTTGGTGTCCTCCCTTGTTGGAGAGATTTGAATAATTCAGTGCAAGTTAAATAAGCTGTTCATGTCCAGTTTAATGACTCAGAAGAAATCAATGTTGCCACAGACACAACATTCTCTGTGAGTCTCTCTTCCTGCAGAATTATAAGGAAACAGGCATCTTTTGAAAAGTTAAAAAATAAAATCCTGTGACTGTGGTCATTATACGGAGGATTTTGCCCAACTTCAAAACAATTGAGCATAAGGTGAACGGGTTTGGATGAAGACATTATTGCTCTTAGCTAAATATAAAAATAAATTAAATACTGAGGAGGAAAAGTGCATTTTATCATTATATGGATTAAACCAAAAGGCAACTCCCCCCCTTTTTTTTAATGCAGGCAACTGATTTTGGTTTGCTGTCTGTCAGAAGGGAGTTGCAACAACTGGTGTAATTTTTTTGTGCATAAATATAACACACATACACACAGACACGCCACTTGCAGTAGTAGTCTCTTCTGTTGCCTGAATTATCATGTAGTGAAGTGTTTGTCACAGGAGCAATCAGGGAAGGTGGAGGTGGAAGTGGTGACAAAGAAGCCTGCTGGACTGTCACTCTGAGTGTTGAGTGATTTTGGGAGTTCAGCTGCATTGTCACTGCATGTACTTGGTTCCTGTTGGTATTCATGCATGGACAAGATTGCTGTGTTTAGTATAATTTAATATAGGTATTTGATTTACTGTTTCTTTATTCATTAGGTTACTATTTTGTAGTCATTATGTTCCTGGCAGTCTCAGACCTTTTGTGGTTTCATCTCATGCGTTTGGAAATTTGGGACATATTTTCAGCTGCCTAGTCTATTTTAAACTCTCTTTTAAAATTAAAAAAAAAAAATCAACAAATAATGGGTTAGAACAGATTGATCCTTTTGAGCCATTTGCCTAATTAACCTTTGCCTCTCAGGAATCAGCTTTGATTCTGTTCAATCAAGTGCAATGTATCCCAGCCCTTAATAACCAGCATTTCTTCTGAGGACCTTGGAAGTCTTCCCTGACTTTTACTTTTCTAACTGCACCCACTCTTTTGGCATTGCACCAGTTTGCACAGACTGAATTGGAGAAGGACAGGAAAGAATAATAACAGGATATCAAGAGAAAAGGCCATAGGATGGCCTCTAACTTAGTCAAGTGTTTCTGAAAAGTATAGTTAGCACAGTGCTTGAGTCTTCAGTACTCTGTACCTCAAATGCAGATTTATGAACCTAATGATGAAAGAAAGGACAGTATTTATATGTGCATTGCATGTACCCAAAGGATGACCCTTCTGTGACTTCTTCTAGTGTAAAAGTTTGAGGGAATCTTCAGAGAGACTTTATACAAGTAGAAATGATGCCCTGTCTTCTTCCCCCTTACATGAAAAAAGGAAAGAAATAGGCCCAAGATCAATCCTCTATGTGGAGAAGGAGGTAAATAGGACTCTGCCCAGTTGCTCCTAACCTACTCTCTCTGATAGAACCCCCCAGAATGTGCACAAGCGTCCTGAAAAAGCATCACTGCCTCACAACTCAGGAGACACCTTTTCTGGGTAGATGGATAAGAGTGATGTTTCTTTAGCCTCACAGAGATTCTCTGAGTTTTGAGCAGCTCCCCTCTTAATTTTGCTAAGTGTGACCTGCTCTGCTTACTGATGTAGTGGAAGTCTGTATGCACAGCAGCATGGAAATAGCTTGGGTTGGGTGTTTCCAAGGAGGTGGTCAAGAAGGCTTCCAGGTTTCATTATACATGGGCATTCACATGTTTCCTGCAGTTGGTTGTGGTTTGTGTCATTGTGAGCATGTTTTATTCCCTTCCAGAATTCTAGGAAGAAGTTTGCTGTTCTTGCAGCCTTTTTGGTTTTTCTCTCATGCCTTGGGAATACACAATGCTCAGAATTTATGAATCATCGTTCTGTTCCTGCAATGATACAGCTGCACTGAAACCACAGCACCAGCCGAACATAAATCAGATCCTCAGTGCAAAGTTCATAGGTCCTGCAAAGTGATGGCTTTGCAGCAAGTTTAGAGCAGAGAACAGCAAGTAGACAGCATCCCTGAACCCAGGGAACCACTGAAATAGGAAAGGAAAGAAATTAAGTATTTCAATTGCCTCCTGCCTTGTAATGCTGCTGTTCTCCCCCTTCAACTCTCAGTAGTAACTATCCATAATTCATGTTTTCCTTCTTCTAGTTCCATTACAGTTTCCTTTCTTCCCGTGACAAATACTTCAATCACTCACATAATGTAATAGGATCCATGAATGCAAACATCGAGGTGGGAGTGTTTGTGTGGCCTGCACTACATTGCCAATTTGCTTGATGGATTTTGCCTTCTCTGCTCCTTCCATTTACTCCTGGTTCCCTTTCCAGCTGCAGTGCCTTGATCTGCTTTTTGGTTTCAGACCATGCTGCAGGCAAATCAGCAATGACTAGACATTGAGGGATATCTGCTTTTATTCCAATGAGGGAGCTGCAAAAAAAAGTAGCTGTAAATAAATTCACCTGTATATAGTTGTGTATATATATGAATGTTTCAAAAATTGTGTATAACATGTATATGATCTGTTTTATGTGTATCTATAGTATAGATAGATATAAATACGTTTAATATGTAGGAAATGCAGCTCCTTGATTTTATCATTTTAATATGTGGGAAATGCAGCTCCCTGATTTTATCATGATTTCTTCTTACTGTGGATACATTTTTTCCTGAGAATCTTCCAACATATTTTGTTGTGTCATTAGCTGGCAGTTAGTCCCAAAGAATTATGGCATGGTATTCCCATCCAAGCCCTTAAGCTTACTTCAGAAACTCTCTGGTGGTTTCCAGCAGCCATTAAGACGTGGCACTGGACACAGTTTTTCCTTCCATTTAAGGAGTGATTGAGAAGATGCAGATGCTTTTATTGGAAAAGGAGAAACTGGGTTTTTTTTCCTCATCCAGCTTCACAGGGGTAGATGAAGGAAGTGTATGAGGCTGAAAGTCATTGAGCATGCTTTTCTTTCCTCCTTCTGCTTTTGTTTTTATGGGGCTGTGAGTGAACAGGGTCTTGGGGGGGAAAGACAACTTTGTAAATGGGATATGCCAGCAAAATTAAGATGTATTTTTACAGTGCATGCATTGATGAAAGCCTTAAAAGTTGCTCCTTCACTGTGAAGGCATCTCACTTAGGTGACCCATTGCCCTGGTCAGTGTGGGGTTTGGGGTTTGGGCAGCCCCAAAAAAGGAGTAGCACAGACCCCTTTGCAGCCCCAGGGTGCTCAGACTTGCTCCCCATCATCTCACTGTGTTCAACTTAGTCTGCTAAGTGCTGTTGGTGCTATTGGTGGGAGCCTGCAGTTCTTTCACCTACCCTTGTGCAAGGTAATG
>VYZP01006780.1:0-13458 GCA_013400635.1 Hypocryptadius cinnamomeus | reverse complement strand
TAAAGGCATGCATCCAGAGACATGCACACAATGAATTCAAAGTGTCAATGTTTCAGGGAATCTAAATTATTTTCAGAATTTCAGAAATTGAGAAGGGATAAGTGGAAGGAGAAAATGTTGGGCTGGTGCCAAGCGATAGCTCGTAACCCTCACAGACTTCCAAACAGCACAAGAACACCCGAGGTCTCAGGTGATGCTTCACATAACTCTGCTTTGGTGAGTGAAAAGTTGCATTTCGTGACGGTGGCATGCTCAGACGAACTTGAGAGGCGTTCAATTTATTTTTAAAATTGTACTGTTTGCCATTGCTTGAGTTTCCTCGGTGTGTGAAACCCTTTGATATAACATCTGTTTACTCTTTCCATTTGCTTTTTTATGCCTCTTATGTTGTGCATGGTTCATTCTGGCTTGCATGCTGTGTTTATGAACCAGTATTGATGTTTTGTGAATGGTGAAGTCTTTAAGCAGGAGATGACCAAATATGGGTCACTTACATTCTTTGTGATCCTAATCAGTGCAATGGTATTTGGTCCCTGATGAATACAGCTGGACATTGTCTAAAGGTGCCTCATTTGCTCTTTGTTCCTGCCTGTAACAGGAACAAAGTATCATGTGTCTAAACTTGTGTCAGACAGCTGGATTTTAAAATTGTCTTCATATATTAAACATGCTGTTGCAAGAGATTGTTGAGTTTCTGCATGCAAAGCTATTGATGTTCAGGTAATGTAAGGTTGACAGTTTACATGGTGGAGTTAAAATGTATCGTGTGAAACTGAATGAAGTTCCTCATTGATAAGAATTTTAATCCACAGTTTTTGTTCATTGAAATAAACCACTTACATCAGTAGACCTGGCCAGGTGAGTAAAAACTGGTACTTGTATGTAAAGGCTTCCAACTGCCCTGTCTCTAAGAGCAAAAATTGTCTACTTGTCTGCTTGTTTGAATTCAACTGACACTTTCAGGCTACAGCAAGACTGAATATTTGAAACATACCCAGTTCAATATGCCTGCTCCAATTTAATTAATGAGTGTTAAATAGGCACTGTATTTCCCTATCCTAAGAAACAGCAGTGATCAGGAAATACTGCCCTGCAGTTCTTGAAATATGGACGGGGTGACATCGAAGCTAAAAGGTGAATAGTTGTTCCTAACCACTGAACAAATGTGGTAGTTCAAATGAAGAGATAGGGGTCTGCTTGAAACCTGTTGAAGTTTAGCTGAAATAAAGCCCCTAATTAATGTGGCAAAATTAAAATTTTAATTAATTAATTACATTCAGTAGTAAATGATATAGAATGTAAGTTTCTGCTATAGAAGAGAACACAAAAAGACAGCAGTAAAATCTGCAAATTTTATAGTTTGTTATATGTATCGTAGAATATTGTTATAGCTCGCTCTCCTCTAGAATACTTTACTTTCAGAGAAATAAAAGGAAATTAAAAGTCAATGATTCTATGAAAAAAGATGCCACGTATATTATCCCCACATTTAATTACTATTGCTGTTTTATTTTTTAATTTTATTTAATTGCTTTCACTATTTAGCTATTAATAATAATAGGACGTAGCTGTTAAGGAATTGGGATATGTGGAAATTTGCATATTTTGATTTCTGCTTGATTGCTATTCAACATTTAATTTGGTTTGATATTCATGAGATAAGCATTCCAATCTACCAGATGGGGTTTAGAAATGATGAACTGGAAATACAGTTCAGAACTGGTGAATCCATAGACTTAGCATCTTTTAACCCTGTTAATATTAAAACTTGTTCAAAAATAAGTTTGCATGTAGAGTGCTGCTTATTTGATGAAGTGTGTAAGAAAGCCAGAGAAATAATCTACTGGGGACATTTAATATTATGTGTGGCTGTAGAACAATAATCTTCACAACAGGAAATAAAACAGTAATGTCTCTTGAGGTCTGCCAAGCTTTCCTTTTCATTTTCTTTGCTTCCCACTCTCTAAACCATGACTTTTTCTATCCCTCAAATCTGAAGACAATGATATTCAGTACAAGCTTTTGCTGGCAATGTCTTTCCAACTTGCAGGATGTTGACTGAAAATCCTTATTTCACTTGTGAACATTTTTAATCTGAAAGTTTGTTTGAAATTAATTTTGATTTTGTTTAGTAGTCATTGCCTTTTCAATATTGAAAAATTTTCTGGCTGGTCTTGAGTGAAGATAGAGTTTAGCGCTGGAAACTGAAAAATAATGAAACAGCAGAAAATAAAGAATATAGCAAATTGTTCTAAGTGTACAAAGCCACTTCCAATGAGCTATTCAAGCCCCTTCTTTCTGAATTAAATATAATTTTTCAGTGCATTGCAGCTCCTCTGTGGACCTAATTCCCTCAGTATGGGTTTATTTGGTGAGTCTTGTACCCATGTGAGTCTGTGTCATGAAGACCTAGCTCTTTGCTTCCTTATTCTGTAGGTGACAAGTCTGGGTTTAGAAGGAAGCAAAGTGGGATGTAGACTGCATCTTTTTTTGACCTCTGCCATGTGCTTTTGTGTACACTTCAGAATATCTTCTTTATTTCAGAATTTCAGCTAAGACATTAAAAAATACTTTCCATTTAAAACTAAACCCCAAAGTGGGCATTTCACAATGCCACCTTTCCGAAGGAAAATTATCTGAAAGTGGCAAGCAACTCTCATTAACTTTTTCACAGAATCCTGGAATACCAGGATGGAAAGACTCTCAAGGATCGTGTGGTCCAACCTTTCTTGGCATAAGCACCATATAGACGAGATGGCACAGCACCATGTCCTGCTCAGTCTTAAAAATATCCAGTGTTGGGGAATCCAGCACCTTTCTTTTGGAGATTATTTCAATGGCTCATTGTTCTCATTGCAAAACATTTTCCTCTTGTGTGTAATCAGAGTGTGCCCAACTGGTACCCATTACTTGTCTTTTGCTTCTAACTCCTTGTAAAAGGGAGTCTTCATCTTCTTTGTAGCCACCCTTGAAATACTGGAACATGATGATAGCATCTCCCCTAAGCTTTCCTTTCTCAAGGCTGAACAAACACAGTTTTCTCAGCCTTTCCTCATGTGGCAGGCTTCCCAGTCCATTTTTATGGAAAGAAATATTTTTCTCTCTGTGAGAAACAGAAGGAAGCTTACGGAGCAGGAAGCAGGTTATGATCATTAAGAAATTGCTTTTTTCATTAAGCAAGTAAATGGAACACTGAACAGCAGTGAAGAAAAGGAATTAAACTCATGAAAACACTAGAATGTATTTAAAGATTTTAATAAAAGCAGTTGCACCATTTCATTTTATTTGATGTTAAGATGTTCTAGCTTCATCCAAATCAAATAAATTCTGAAATATTTTAGCAGAATTCAACTAAGGAGTCTTGGAAACATTTTTGTTACTGTTGTCAACTTAATGATATCCTCAAGCTTTATCACCTTAGTCTACTTCATTTGAAGATTAAAACCTTATGTTCAGTTTTAGATGGCACTCTAGCTTCTTGGTTCTGAGCACACCTTGAAAATTTTGGATCATTCTGATGTCAAAGGAGGCATAAGTTCTCAAAAAATACTGTTTAATATTGTAGTTTATTGGATTTGGGGATTTGTATTGATAGTTTTAGATTCATAGTGAGTAGATTTCTTCTTTTATGCTTAAAAAAATTTGATATAGTCAGCTAACTTGGTGTAGTAGAATGTAAACCTGGAATTGACTGCTTCTCTGATAGCTAGAAATCATCTCTTTATCAAGCTGAATTTATTATCAGTTAGTTTCTGTATACATTGTTTCTAAACTTTGAAGATCCATCCTTTGTAATGTTCATCATATTTTGAGAGACCTGTAATGCAGCTTTCCCTTTTCATCATATTTCCATATTACCATGAGTATCTTAAAAGGTCTTGTCTATTCCTGCTCCAGTTTGAACAGGAATGACCAGTTTTACACAGCATTCCAGATCAAGCTTTCTGTTCCTAACAATTGTAACATTATTGCCTGTCCAGTAGCACATTTATCATACTGCATGGATTTAGCATCACTTTATTGATACTTTTTTGTAGCTGCTGTTTTAGTTTTGAGACCAAACCTCTAGACTATGTTGACTTTTAATACATAAAGACTGTATCAATTAAAATTATTAATGCTCTTCTGTCCTTTTCTATTCACCAGGCAATATGCAAATTAATCTATTTTTCATTTTTCCCTTTCTCTGATATTTTCCAGAATTGGGGAAAGAATAGTAATGTTTTTTGCTTTACTTGATGAGAATCTAGATCTTGAAAGCTCATAATTTTATGCAGTAAAAGTATTTGCAGGGTTTTTGTCTTCTGAAAAGATAATGGATAAAATCGAAAATAAGAAATTTAAAATTATTTCTTCATTAATCAGTCTGTGCAGACAATGTCTATTTATACTGTGATTCTGTAAGCATATGTATATGTGCCGAGTTCAAATGATTTTGATGGGAATACGTAAATATGTATTGACATTGATTAAGCAATTTGTCTAGAAGCAGTTCTGTGTCCGACTGTGTACGCAGAGTGTCTAGTGTTTCTCTGGGTCCTAGTTCAAAACCTGAGCATTATTATAACCTATGTTCCCAACTGTTATTTGTAGCCTCTTCATGGGGCATGGGCTGGTCCTTAATTCAGTACATCGTGTGAAACACATGGAGCTAATGGCACAAGAGCATATACTTAGTGCTGAATTGTAGCCAGTAGTATGAACCACTTTTCCCTGTTGTATTCCCAGCCAGAATTACAGGTGAATATATGTGGAAGTATAGTCAGGTGAGTAACTAGGTAATTTGTGTTTCTATATGCAAATGAAATGTAGAAGTCTTGGCAAATGATCAAGCATCTAATTTAACTCTAAGGCAGAATTTTTTTTTATGTGAGCAAATGATGCCATCTGCTTCTCCAAGAGAAAGTAAAATATGGTTATGAATGACCTGTTTGACATCGGTAGATCCCATGTTGCCACACATGATTTTGACTAAGCAAGCTAATAGTAGACAATAGTCATTCTGAAATATAATTAAACAAACAAGGAAAAGTGGGGAGGTTGGGGGTTTTTTTGCTGTTCACCCTGAGAGACAGTCCAGCCTTCCACAGCTGCTTTCTCACTCAATCAGTGGGATGGGAAAGAGAAGCAGAGAGGAAAGGTGAGAAAAATCATGGGTTGAGCCAAAGACAGTTTAATAGGCAAGGCAAAAGCCACACATGAAAGCAAAGTAAAGAATTTATCCCCTGCTTCCCATGGGCTGTCAGGTGTTCAACCATCTCCAGGAAAGCCAGGCTCCATCATGTGTAACGGTTACTTGGGAAGAAAAATGCCACTCTGAATGTTTCTGCTTCCTCCTCCTCCTTTCAGATTTCTATGCTGAGCATGACACCACAGAACATGATTTATCCCTTTGGCCAGCTGGGATCAGCCCAGCTGGCTATGTCCCCTCCCAGCTCCCTGTGCAGCCCCAGTCTCCTTGCTGGTGGGGTGGGGTGAGAAGCAGAAATGTTCTTGGGTGTAAGCCTTGCTTAGCAAAAACTGAAACAACCCTGAGTTATTAACACTGTTTCCTGCAAAAATTGAAAATATAGCCTCATGTGAGCTGTGATGATGAAATTTAACTCTGTTCCAGCCAAAACCAGTACAGGTTTTCCTCCAGTGATGATAAAGTGAGTATCTGGGATTTAACTGTAAGTTATGCTAACTGTGTGAGAGTTCTAGTAGCGTAAGAATGATTTATCACTAGATGGTCTTTAAAGGTCCCATCTAACCCTAACCATTCTTTAAATCTGGGATTTTATCTAAACACCCAAGCTTCATTTCACAACAAGAAAGATTTATTCATCTGAGTCTGAAGTGTTTGGCTGCCTGATTTTCATGAAGATAATGTAATTCCCTGATGAAAATCTTGTGAAATAGGGTACATCTAAGTTTCCTTTTATACTGCAAGCCTTGAACTGGTAATATGACAGGGAGTGATGGGATGTTTAAGATCTGTATTTTAATTTGTTATAAGAAAACCACATAATTTAAAACTCAAAAACTAGATGGGAGAAAAGAGTAATTTCTTAATAATATGGAGTTGTTTTCTTCTGAATTATCATCTTATTTCTATAACTATTAAGTAGATTTTATGAATGAGGCTGCAGAACCAGCTAGGAAATCCACAATACCATACCTTAAAAGGTCTCTATAGACACTGGTTTTAAAAATATAGTAGTAACGTTAATATAGTAGCCAAACAATGTGTACATGTGAGTAAAACTATGGAAGAGAGACATTATGCAGAGAAATGTAATTTTAAAAGGTGCAGAATTGTTCACCAGTACAATAAATTACATTTCCCTAAGTATCCATTCATGTTAAAGTTATGAAAACTGCTCCTTGTACTGTAGGTGTTCCACATCCTTCTGCACAGTGCAGCATGCTGCCCACAGGGCAATTGTTTCAATGATGTATTGTTTTACAATTTACAGGATCAGCCTAAGCTGGCAGTGGCCTCAGGAGCCATGCCACCCCAGGCCAATCTTGTTGATTTTCCTTATATTTAAAGCCAATTAGCAGTTGTAACCTTGGTTACCATCACCTTCTACGTTTGCACCCTGAATGTGATAATGAGGATGTAAAGTTGTTAAAAGCTCATTTGTGTTCCTTTTCTATGCATACATAAACAATTAGAGCAAGGTAGATATAGGCCAAAGCTTTTGGGTAAGTCTCTCCCAGTATCACTTAATTGTTTTAGAGTGACAAAGACATGGTCAATGCATATTTGACCAGTGATTTCAGTTAGACTTCCCCTATGTCAGGCTTAAAATGACTGTCCTCACTTAAAGAATTTTCATTTTGCTTTTTCTAACCAAAAACGAGGGTACATAGAAAATTAATAGTACTTTGAATTTGTATGCACAAAAATAACTTTAATATAGGAGGAAAAAAGAAAAGCTTATCTGAATGCTGGATTCAATGAGGCAAGAAGGTTTTAATATTGTCATTATCACTATTAATATTGTTATTATTATAATACTGTCATGTTTTATTTAGCTTTATAACTCAAATTATATTTCAGACTTTTTAGCTCTTAGGTTTCTGCATTTATTATCAGTGAAATTTGCAATAAAATATTTTTCTCTAGATAAAATTACTATAAGAAGACATTGACATAAAATGTGTTAAATGTCTGTGTAACTGTTTGGATAGGTTCTATTCAACACTTTATTTTCCCCAGAACATTTCATGCATCTTGTGTCTCACAGCAACATGTCCTCAGAAGATTGGTTCAAATCTATTTCATATAAATGATTCATAATTTGTTTCCTTTTTGTATAATTGAAGCTGTCATTAATCTTTCACTTAGGGAAAAGGAGCATCATTTCAATGTAGAATTTAACACCAATTAATTTTTTAGCTTTGAGGATGAGACCTATGTCTGACTGCATTAGACTGTTTCACATAACTTTTGACTGAAAGTTCAATAAATTATTTTTCTAGATATTTTTCATATGTTCATAAAAATCTTATATTTAAAGTATGTAAAACTCCAAGTTATGTGATGTAGCATTAGAGATACTGAAACAAGAGGGAATTGCCAGATCACCATTTAGTTTCTATCTGGCAAATGAGTTCTTGAAAATGAGAAAATCAGACAGGGCCAAGTAATTAACCTAAGTTTTTTTATGCAGTGAAATTGAGTTATTCTCATTGAGTTATTCTAGCTCAGTGAAGCCTTCAGTTCCATCATTAAGTGAACACATACACCGGAGTGGAGAAGTCAAGATGATAGGAAGCATCAAAGAAATCTGCTCATTCATTTATTGCCAGAATAATACCAGCAAGGACAGCTATGAAAGCATATCATGTTAGGAAAAAAAAAAGGAAAAAAGGTGGTGGTGGAAGATGATAATGCAATTTATCTTATTAAAAATCTCAAGGTGATACTTAAATTAAATTGCAAGTTTATTTATCTTTCCATTCCTGAGGTTCCTTAGTATTTGTATGGTATTTTGCTGTCCCCTACTACTTAAATTACAAGATCCAGCCACAGCTCAAGTATAAGCTCTCTACTGTGCTGACTGCTGCAGTTTGTGTAACTCAGTGCTGTAGACAGAAATATGTATGCATAATTTGTTTAAATAGTCTATACTGATAGCATTTGCATGCTTGCAAATATGTGAATATGTGCATGTAAGTTTGTGTAGTGTGTGTGTATATATATATTTCAACCCTGCTAGTTTAAATTTTACCTAATAATTTAATTTTCTGCAACAGGATTCATTCTCACTTTGAAGTGGTTTGCAAAGTAATGATTGCTACAAAATATATTCCAAAATATATTCTTAAGAGGAAAATAGGGTTGTACATGCACACCTAGAAACCATTTCATGCATTCATACTAGTACGTAAGTTTTGTTACAGATAGGAGTGGAAGAAGAAGAAAGTTGCACAACTACAGAGAGCTGTGTATCGCCCTAGATGCATCCCTGATGTATTCTTCTGCTTTCTGTCCTCAGTAAAAGTCTCCCAACACTAAATTGGTTTGGTGTTGGTTTTGTGTCCTAGGAGGCTACGCGGTGCAGCACGTCTCTGCAGCTGCGCTTCCGCTGCACTGCTGTGCCAGGGCGTCGTGGCTCCATTTCAGCACACATTCAGCTCTGTGTTCCAGCCAGGCTGGGGGCTGGCTTTCCTGCACATAATGAGCCTGCACGTGTCAGGGCTGTCATGTGAGCACCTAGCCTGGCTAGGGACAGCCTGAGTCCTCATGGCAGCTCTCCGTCCTTCTTCCTTCTATCGTATAGAGGCGTCTGTAGCATAGAAGATTAAGTAGGGCCTCTTGAAATCTGCAACATGTGTGATTTCCCTTTGTTTGTGATTTTGATGGAGAACTGAGGTGGAATAGGGTCTGGGGAGATACCATACCTTCAAATAAAATATAACTTTTATAAGCAAATTCTTCCAAAAATACAGTCTGGGAAGTCTCTGAAATCCAATGTCCCTGTCTTGTATTGTCAGTGTTACTGAACACTTACCATTGCAGCTGGAATTGTGGTGTTCCCTTTAAACAAAAAATGGCAACAGAAAGTGCAGGAGAGGAAAGGAATAATAATTATTGTGTAGGTTAAAGCACTGACTTCTGTTGTATGTAACTTCCATGTAACTTTGTGAAATACAATATTTCAGCCTCATTAATATGAACTAATGGACACTTGAGATGAAATTTCACTTAAAATAGTAAGGTGCTTCAATCCTCTAGAGACAAAGGTGTTAGACTTATCCTGGTTGATAGTGGAAGGATTTAATAAAGTTGGAGAATTAATACAAGGAAGTAGGACAAAATATAGCAAAGACCTAGTTTTTTTCTCAAGATGAATCAGCAGACAGGCTGCAGTTTAGTATTTGATCCACAGGAGATGGAGATAACTGGATGAACCAGGCACCCTGCTGCAACTTCAGAGGTGTTCAAATATTTTTCTTAGAAATGCCAGTCCTATCAATTTCATTAACATGGATACGTGGTCAAAGATGGCTGTATGTGGATGCTGACCATAATCACTTGTGTTGACTCTGCTGACTGAGAAAAAAAACTGCTTGTGACCTTGTTAGGCTAATTACCTCTGGGTTAATCTGTTATTCCCTCCCCCTGGCCCTTTCGTAAAGTATGAGATGGGAGTAATAGGATAAGGTTAAGAAGGGGAAATTTAAGCTGAAGGTGAAGACCATAATCTTGCCAATAACATGACTTAGGCTGCTGTGTGATTTTTATATTGGGGGTTACATAAATCCCATGTCTGTGATACTTGAAATTTGGAATGGAAATGGAAATATGTGCTTTTATATTTTTGTTAGCTTTTTTTCTGTCTCTGATTTTCTGTCCATGTAGGTTTTTTTTCTCTTTCTAAAGGAAATATTTTCCTCTTTGTGAAGGAAATATTTACTAGGATACTAAACAGGAGTCCTGGAAAGACTTTGGTTTTGTTTAAGATTAGGATTCTAAACTGTATATGAAAAAACCACATTAAAATGACTTTTTTGAAAAGGTAGTTGGCTATAAAATATTTGAATTGAAAATGACAGAATATGTCATTTTTCCATGAACTTTTATCCCTTCCACAGAAATTAATTTGCTAGCTTGTAGAAATTTTGCCTCCCTTTCTTTCCTGTGTTAAAGAAAAAAAAATCAAAAATGTGAAGGAACAAATACTGAGAGAAAAAAAATAAAATTGAAGGACATAGAAGATTGTATTAATTCCATGCAATCCCATTTTACTCTTCCTGGCTATTATTTGGCTCCTCACATTGCCTTAAGTCCCAGAGAAGAATCTGTTGTAGGGCTAACTCTACTGTCAGTCAGTCCATAATTGGCATTTTCATTATAGCCATTGGAATAATTATGTTAGAGAAACATGTAAATAAAGAGAAAGGTGTATTGTGGGATAAAAAGTGGTTGTAGATAAAGCTCATTTGCTGTACAGGCCATTAATTTGAGCTTGTGTTCTCCTCAGACAAAGAATCTCCCAAACAAACCAACAGAAGGAAAACCCCCAAAACCGAGATCTCTGCAGACTTGTTACCTTTTGTAGTTCATAGAGAAGCTCTTGATTACAGGCTCTGTCTTGTGTAAATTTGAATGCAGGCAGAATAAACTTACATGTAGTGAAATTTATGGTAATGAGGTCATTGAGCAGAGGTGCATTGATGCTGCTCCATCTAATTACAAAATCATGGTAGAGAAAGACAACAGCAGCAGTGCAGGTGCTTCTGAGAGCTCCCAGGGTGCTCTGTTAGTAGTGGGGTGCATCAAAACTGTGTCTATATTATATATATAATTTTTTACCTATTTGATGCTGGAATAATTGAATTAATTTTTGTATTATGGAAGCTTGTGTTTATTGAATCATGTTTGATATTTGTTTTCTCTGGGTAATAATGTTCCAGAATGTGTTAATTGCTTCGTGTAATCTTTGTAATCTATAAATATTAATGCTTATGAAATGTTAATAACAGCTGATAAAAGAAAAATGCAGAAAAATGAGCTATTCAATTAATCAATTTAAATTATAATTGCATGAATAATTACTAAATTGTCAAAACATCAATAAATATGTGCGTTGAACTACAGTAGTATGGGATAGGTTGAGTATTTTATGTAGACTAAGTATGCTTTCCCTTCAGTTTTGTTGCTGTTGTGGGTTAAGGCCATTTTGTTTAGAACTGAGATTATAAAATGCTGAAGGTCTTGTATTGTGAACAGCCAGTTCAAGACACTCATGTCATTTTTAAAGAAGTGCTAATGTCCCAGTACCATAAATGTCTGCTGGTGCTCCCTATCTGAAAATCCTAGTCTGTACTCAACAGGGGTGTTTTCAAATGGGTGAACATAAATTTTGGGTTTAAGTCATTGTTTTGGGATTTCGGTAAAAATAGTCTGCCTTTCAGGAAACCAATAGAAGTTATATGTTTAGAATATCTGAAGTGATGCATGTCAGAGTTGATGTTACTGATATCAAGGTCCTACAATGGAATTTTTTTAGATGAGAGGGTGATTCAGACAGGATTTTTTAAATTATTATTATATAAAGGGGAGAGAAAATGGTATGAGGAAGATAATGGAGGAAAAAAAGGGAAAAGAGTGAATACTGTATTGTGAATACTGACAGATGTCAACTCCACTTTGATAAGTGTCTTGTACAACTCTGACTTCACTTGTTCTCTAAAGAAAGTTTGTTTCTTCCGAATGCTTTATCACACCATATTCACAGTTCACCTTGGCTTCTGTGGTAAGCAATATCAATTAGCTGAATATTCACTGTGTTGACACTTCCAGCTAAGTGTAGTTTTAATGTTCTGTGGGTGCCTACACTTTTGGCATGCAAGTATGTTTAAAATACAGTGTAAAACTTTTTTTTGAGATATCTATCGCTAATCTGTTGTTTTTGAAGGTCTGTTCTAAGGAAACAGAGTTTTTATATGCACCATCATTGACAGGAATCACAAACAGTCATCTTGCTGTACTCCAGTTATTGGAACATTCATTTTTCCTGCTTGTTCCTGTATGTTGATCATGTTTCTTTCTCAAAATAGACTTAGAGAACATACAGGATGACATAATTTATGTAAATGTGCTTTTTGGAAACCTTTTTCCTGTGGATGCAAAAAGTGATTAAAATACAAAGAATTCTGCAAAGTGGAACATGAAAACTTTATTTTAATGCTGTAAGTGACCTAAAAAGTTTTTTTGTTTAACATACACAAAAAATTTTCAAGTAATACATCTTAATTTATAGGATTGAATCAAGAAATTTTAACTACAGTATCGTCTTGAAAGTGTGGTCTCTTCTTCTTTAAAAGAAAAAAAAAATCATCTTTTTATAGGAGTCTTTTTGGTGAGCTCAGATATGAAAGATTTTTCAACTCAGTGTTTAGAGTTTGAAGAATCATTTGCAAAGAGATTTTAACAATGTGGGTTACAGTAACACAAGTTAATGCTTTGGTCATTTCTGTAGCAATTTTGCATATTTGTTCTCAGTTCAAAGTGGTTGGTAAAGCAATTGGTTTCTTGCAGGTAAAAATGAATAACTGAAAGCAACTTAGTTTTGTACATGAGAAAATTCTACAAGGTTTGGCTATCTATGTGTTTATTTTTGGGAGACAATTTACCACATAAAGGCCAGTCAGAATGGGGTCTGTGCATGCCTGTGCATTCATGCATTCCAGAATGACTAGCGAATTGTCTGCATTAAAATGTGATTTGGAGTCCAGCATGTGCTTTAATTAAGCAACAATAAAAAAAAATTCACTNAGTCCAGCATGTGCTTTAATTAAGCAACAATAAAAAAAAATTCACTACAAGGAAAGAGCCTCTTTCATTTTCCGAATCTTTTCTTTTTATCTAGAGATCATATCATTAGGAATTTTGTTTCTAGGGGCCATTATCTGGAGGTTTTGTGTTCTATTTTTAACTTTTATTTTTAATTGCATGGTACAGGTAAACTCTTCCTTTATAAAAATATTTATAAAGGTGGAAGAATATCTGAGGATTTTGTTTTCTGTTAGCTCATAGAGGATCAGACCAAGTTCACTAGTGACTTTTTCACATTTGAAACAATGTAGTGGATTGGATGAGACCTGACCTGTATGTTCTTTGTGCTAAATTGAGAGGTTGAATTTTTCTGATTACAAGTTTTTATTTTGCTTTAATACAGATTGCCTCCTGCAGAGAAATAAGCTAAAAAGCATTCTCACATGCTTGCAGATTTGCAGCAATAGCTTTCTGGCAAAGTAAATATAATTTTTAACAATCTGTTAGAACTTCTCTTAAAAACCTAATGTATTTACTTGAATTAAATGAGCTAATGCATCTTTGAGTAGTTTTCTACATTATTTTATTAGATACAGTTTAAAACCAAAGATAAATGGAGTAGACTCCATGGAATAAACTCCTATTGTGGCTCTATGTATAATAATAAGCAAAATATATTTCTT
>VYZP01006778.1:0-30383 GCA_013400635.1 Hypocryptadius cinnamomeus | reverse complement strand
AACAAGTAGATTTAGTTCTTTGACCAGCAGCATGAAACAGTGGGCAATTCTAATGACAGATGTTTTTGGGACGGTTACATCTTCATGTGGAAATCAAGGTCTGCACTTATGTGTAGAAGCGATGGCAAAAATATGAGTTCTTCCAAATGTGGAGGTATGTTCTGTGATGCAGGTGGAAGAGGTGTTTTTAACCTCTCAGAACTATCTGCCCACAAATTATAAGAACAGCAGGAGCTTAATCAGATACTTCTTCAACTTACTATTTTCCAAAAGTACAGAGCATTTGAAAAAATTATAGCCTTTGCCTACATTTTCAGAATACTCAAGTCACAGCGCCCTGGAAATGGAAGATAACAGAAACTGATTCTGTCATGAGCTTGGCCCTTAGCAAGGAAAGAGCTCTCTGCAGTTCAGTCAGGAGCAGCTTTAGGTGACTAATTTAAGTGTGGGGGTCACTGAAATGATAACAGCATTTCTTGTTTTCCAAATAGAGCAGCTGGACTGCAGTGACTCTCCTATGTGTGACTACTGTGACTTACTGCACTCTGATAATTTTCACCTGCTGGGTGACGCAAAGTCCTCTGAAAAGCCAGCAAATCCTGAAGCAAACAGGTCAGAGCATCATTTTAAACAGCAGGCAAACAAACCAGCTAATTATGCTTTTCTTCAATGTAGAAGACATGACAAAACCAACACTAAACACAAGGCAAAAATTCTTCCTGGGTCATCTGTCTGCACTGTTTCCTTTGATTGGTATGGGTTTTTGAAGAAAGAAAAAGCCAAAATTACTCACAGGCCTGCTTTGCCTACCCCTTAGGAAAGGGAGACAAAGAGATTCACACCTACTGTCTGTGCAAGATGCCTCTTGACATGGAAGGTGCTACCACAATCAAATAAAGGGTTCTGCTGGGAAATGCTAAAGGTCTGTTGTTTTCTTGAAGGATTACAGGTTACCTAACAGGAATTACAAAGAAAATGTAACTTCCACTTAAGGTTGTCAATGAAATAAATCCTTCATTAGAATTACTCTCAGATTATTACAGTACTGAAGGAAATAATGCTTTTGCTCTACACATCTTGCCTTGTTCATATCCTTGTATCATCAAAGCTGTTTGAGTACTGCTGCTATTCTTGTGTATTATCACCTTCTTCTCTGCCCTACCTCTTTCTTTTCATATCAGCTTTGTAAAGGTGAAAAATTACTATAAAGAGGAATTAATTTCTTTCTTTCAAATACGTACAGACAACTTAGAATCTGCTTCACAAGATAACACAGAAGTTTACAAACAACATCATTATTTGATCAATAGAAAAAAAAACCTGTAGTGCTTTCGTAGCAATAGAAGAGGAATCTCCCCAAGTTTCAACATGGAAGGTGGAGCCAGACTTCAGAGAAAAGATTTTTCCAGGGGAGGCCTTCAGGTTTATGTAGGCATGGTTCAGAGGATGGCTACATGTGGGATGTGAGGCAGGGAAGAAGGAGGTCACACCTGGGACAGAGGTGTGACTGAAGGCTGCCTTCTGAGCTGGCTGAAGCACTACTCACTTGGTGTGACAGCCTGGACCACGCCTCACTGGCTGCAGGTCTGATCTGAGTCACACCACAAAATGTGGACAACACAAAGCAGTGAGAAGGGCAAACCTATTGACATGAGTTGTTTTTATTCTCAAGTTGCATCTAGGATGGTTTATAAGCCAGCAGGTGATAGTGAGAGCACACTACAACACATAACTGGTAGAAACTGTAAAATTGAATGATAAGCACATTTTTGCTGCTGTTTGTTTTTAACTGAAAAACATTAGCAGTGTGGGTTATTAAATTTTAAAATTCCTAATAAGCTAGAGTAAAAAGTAGGTAGCAGATTTAAATGCTACTGAATTTATGAAGTAGGCTATACTTCTAATATCTGTGAAAATTTCTAATTTCTGTTGATTTCTACCAGAGTTTGTACTGCTATTGTAAAAAACCTTTAGACTTCAAATTAATGAGGCTTTAAAGCATATGCATAAGTTCTATTGTGATTAAGAAGTAACATTATTATGTCTTTATATAATTTGTTTAATTAATTGCCTTAATAATTGACAAGGGAAGCAGCAAAACAAATAGAAGATGCACTCAATGACTGACATATATGTAACAGATGTCAACAATGTATTGTGTTACTGGTGTAAAACAATGATGTTTGTAAAACAATGGCATTTTGCATAAACAAGACATTACAAACTCAACAAATTAATTATCCTGAACAAGGAATTATTATTTCTTCTGAGCTGTTTCAAGGGAAGGTACATTGTTCTATGCTCATCAGGATCCAAAACCTTTAAATGTTTCCCTTTTCCACAACAGTTAATCCCAAAGTGACTCAACCAGACAATGGCAACACACCGAGGCACAAACTCACTACATTTCTCCACAGCCCGGATGCTTTGCTCTTTTGCAGTCAGTGACTCCTGCCTATTGCTGTGATTTTTATTTCTATTGCTTTACATTTCTGATTAGTTTTCATTTTTATTTGCTAAGTAACTACCACATGTATCCAACAGAGAGGGCCAGACCATGGCAAAGTCAAGAGAAGTGTTTAGAGATCTTATTTTGCACAGTCTTGCAATGCAGAACTCTCTATTCCCAGTTCCTAATGTTACCATTATGTAATGTCTGGCCATAAAACGACATGGTATATCAATTTACTGTTGTGAAAAGAAGAACACTTACCTTTATCAAAAATTTCTTTCAGCACTCCTCGTTTTATAAGCTCCTCTCTGCTTTGCCTCATTGACATTTTTCTTTCCAAAGCTGTAAGCAAAGGATAAGGGTCAATATAAATAGAAAAGAAGGGAAATTATTGTTTTAAAAGGCTCTATGCATTTTAAAGGCATTTTAAAAATGCTCTTTCTCCTCTTCAAGTCAGTGGCAGTTTAACATCTTGAAATAAAGGTTACTGGTAATCCAGAGAATGTCTGCTACTGTAGTGTGGCTGTTGACAGAAATGGTGGTAGACTGACTGATTTGAGGGCATGTCTGCACAGCCATTGCTTGATTTTGACACATAAACCAAACATTTCTGATTTCTGTGAAGAATTAGAGACAGCAAAGGGAGAAAAAGGAAATTATTGCAGAAGCTAGAGAGGGAAAGGTAAGAAAGAAGGCAACACGAAGGCTCAAACCAAGGAAAGATGTGGCCACAGAACATGGCCGCGGACTGTGTCCAGGCTGTGGAAGAGAATGAAAGCCAAGGCTTCTTTGCCACTCGTTCCAGTGAGGGCAGGTTACGGTGTCTGGGACAGTGCAAAAAATGAGCTGTTTAATAGAGCCTTCTCTTCCCTGGAGGAGTGGTTTCCCCTAAAGAGATGTAAAGGAGGGAAACTCCAAGACAGCCACCGCAATTTACACCAGATCTGAACAGCTCAAGTATTGTATTGGCTGCTTGGAGACCGTGGTCACTGAGGCAGCAAAACGACAGATAGAAAATACATGTTTCTTTAGTGCAGTAGTAATTAAAACAACGTCCAATTAACCAAAACACCACAAAGGACACACACAGGCAAAGAACTGAAAGCCAGCAAGCTGCGGGCTCAAGAAGTGATGTGGAGTGGCTGCGGCTGAACCCGCTCTGTGAGAAACAAGCCTGTGCCTGCCAAAAAAGGGGCACAGTCAAGGGCAAATGGCTTCTGCCATATGCTCCTCTTTCAGACCCTGCACCGATGCACATACACACAAATGAACTGGGACTTAGCAACCTCAGCCTGCCCAAGGCAGATTTAAAGCAAAAGAGGCTTGGAAACCCCCTCTTTTCCCCTGAAAACAGGAAGGTGCAATCTTTCTTGGTACTGCAGTGTGTTGGCTGTTCCCACAGGGACCCATATACCTCGTGAATTAGCTATGCTTATACTGGCACATTGTGCTTATTGCAACTTATTTGCTGCCAGACACTTATGGCTAATATGAACAAGGCCAGCTCTGCTTCAGTTTTCTCCATAGGATAAATACAAGCTTCCCTGTTTTTAAAATCAGTTTTGAGCACGTATTCTTCGGGACAAAGATGACCAATATGTACAGACAGAACCTAGTTAAAAACCCTGGTCTCTCCAGGATGAGACACTCTCTGAACTTCAGCGTGGATGAGAATTAAAGGCAGGTCCCTTTGCTGAAGCACAAGACCCCATACCCATTAACCACCTACATGGTGCAGTTTGATTTTGGAGGTTGTTAACATAACAGCCACAGCATTTTCCAGAGTGCTTTACACCCACTTGAAAAAGCGCTTTAGGCAACTCAACTGACTTGCAATGAAACACTGATTTCTAAGTTTCTACTATGCTTTTGAAAAGATAGGCCCAACTATATAACTCTGGAGTCACACTGCAGACTGCTCCTCAAGCTGCCTTTTCCTTATGCTGAAAGGGTCTTGTTCTGGTACAGCATTTAAAGTTTTTTATTCTTCCTCCTTAAGAATAGCTGCTCTCAGACCTTCCAAGAAAAGACAGAACAAGCTGCAACTAATTCCTGAGCCTTCTTCCACCAAAGAAATTGTTAAAACTCTGACTGAGTTTAAAGAGCAATTTGGTGGCACCCAGCACCTTTTCGAATAGGTCTCAAAAAATGTAATTTTCTGTTAGAATAAGCAGCAAACTGAACTTGCTCTTTAGTGGGAAACCAAGCTGGGTGAATCAGCAGCAAAGGAGCAGTTTCTGCATATAGACAGCAGCACTGCACACAGAACAAAGACACGGGCAAATTCTATTTTCGTACTCTATCTGACCACAGATAGCTAAGTAACAGATCCACATTTTGCACACAAATTCACTGGCATCCAACTGGGTGCCCTGTCTCACTCTCCTGCCCAGTCAAGAGCTGGTTATGCAAGGTAGCAGCATTACTACCGACTTCATGGCTAGGAGGTCCCACCTCATTATCACAGTACTGGTAAGAAACAGTCATTTTGCAGACTAGAATTAAGGCTTTTGGGGAATCAGGCACTAAAAAGGACTATCAGGACAATTAGAAGAAGTGCAAGAGTGTCTCTTCCAAACCAATTGCTGATGAACACCCTTCAGTAGTGACCAAGACTTCTCAAAGTAGTAGACTTTTTGCAGCTGCAGAATTTCAAAGACAGAATATATATATTTGGAAGACTGTATATATATAAATTTCTCAGATATTTCCCTATTGTAATCTGCTTGTGTTCAAGAATGAAAAAACCCACAACCTTCGAGCTGAAGCTCAGACAAAACCAATTTTTTCAGTTTCTAAATCCTTTCTAAGTAGGTACAGGACTTATAGTATTAATTATTTTCCTACTAAGCCAGTTTAATTAATAAGATATTTACAGGAAGGACATGCTGGGCTAAGAGCAGCACTGAATGATAACAGATGTTATACTAAAACTGTGGAACATGCTGCCTTTCTTCAACACAAATCTTCCTCCCAAACAAGTGTCGTACATTTAAGGGCATAACCTGCTATGCTACTGCTGATCAGATGGGAAAAAAATATAAGCATTTAGACACAGAACTCATTAGGGTCTAACACCCTCAACAATGAAATGCTTTACTTGTTCTGGATTTCTCTGGCTAAGATTGCCAGTCCTTTTATGAAGGATTTTCTTTTCAAGCAGAAAGCTGGTACAAAATAAATTCATTCACTCTCCACTGAGAAGGAATCCATTCACAGCAGAGGATAAATGTAAACCTTTGAATTAATCCTTGATTCATGAGAACCGTGTAAATTCTGTGATGGGAAAAAATGAATTATAATTAATATTTAAGAAAAGATGTATTACTTCATTAGTGATTTTCCTTGGTGATTAACCTCATTTTTTTTCATTTGTACAACCTTCCAGGAGATTAGAAATAAGCATTAAGCCCTCTTTATGGGATCTACTTATGCCAGAAACTAGTTACTGTAACAAATTCATCCACTCTACAAGAAACTCTCAGTTACTATTTTATAGAAACGAGCCTATGTGTATTTTACGGTAAAAGTGTACAGATTTTTCCAGTGTGCTCTGCAGTATACTGTTTCTCTTACGCTTTGATGAAGAAACAGTGGGAAATGTTTTTATTAATGTTTCTGAGCTGGTATTTTTGAACTCATCCCTCAGGAGCAGCCCCCCTCTGCTGTTCAAGCAGAGTTTTTCTCTGTGGCAGACCCATTAAGATCAGTAAAGCCTTGACAGGGTCAGGAGAAGTTCCTGCCCCTCCACTCTGGAAATCAAACACAGTTTTGTCTTTATCCCTTTAACAGGCTGCTCATGGCAGCGGTTGTGGGCTGCTCCTCCAGCTGAGAAGGCGAAGCTCCGCGCTGCCTGTGAGCCAAGCGCTTCTGCTGCTCCATTAACCAGCCAAAGCGGCATTTATGCGGCCACAACACGCAGCCTTTCCATCCTCCCATCCTTCCCTCCAAGACTAAAACATCTCAGATGAACTACTCTAACCTGCATCTGTATGAGGCAATAATAAATTAATAATAAATATTATTATACAAGATAACGATAAAGTGTCCTTGGCAGCTATTGTCACATTGCTGCTTAACCAAAGGGTGGACTAAATAAACAAGCCCTGCCCTTTTCATCTGACAACTGAAACTAAATCCCAGTCTGTGCTGGCCAGATGGATCTTAACCTTGCTTTTTTCTGAGGTTGTCCTTGGCTTTTGTTTTAAAAAGCACTGGGGGATGCTTTGCATGAATTCTTCCTTGCAAAGGCCACTCATGATGATTTTAGAAAGCAAAGGTTGTTATAGTATGAGGCTGAGAGCAGAAGCTTTCAGGTGCATCAATCATACTTGCTTTCAACAGGAATCTGCTTTGCTAATAATTCAAATCTGAATAATTAGAAACAAGCAAACCAATTGCTTTGCACAATGCTTAGATAAACAACCATCATTGTTTTCTTTATATTTATAAGGAAGAAGAGATTTTCAAATGTGATGGATTATGTATTAAAATGTTACATCCTCTTGAAATTTTCCCAACTATGTAGAGTTTCTTGGCAATCAAATGGAGCAGGATTCAGCTGATACAAATATTTTCAGTGTGCGCTTCTGCCTCTGAGTTGGTCTCCTCATCTATTAAGACCAAGTCTTGGCCATGATTAACCTCAGACTAATGTAAGAATCTAAACAAGATTGAGCTGCACCTTGGAAGTGCCTGTTAGGCTTCACTGACTGTAAAGGAAGCTAAGGGTGAGAAGCTGAGATAGAGATGCAGAAAAATAGGGCTGAATATACTCCTGAAACCAAAACTGACTGAAGAGAGTAGTTTTAAGAAAAGAAACACTGCTATAGATGCAAGTCGTAGCTCCATTAATTCTGGGATTGTTTTAATAGCTGTGGCATGACACTCAGCACTGCTGCCGTGAGCTTGGGGGAATGATCAATACCAAAACATAGCTTGGTTGACAAAACTGCATTGCTCTGCTCATTGCTAAATATGAATTTTGCTTGGCTTCAAACATGCATATGTCTCTTGAAGCCTGAGGAAAGTAAAAATATTCCAACAGGTTTCTGAATCTTTGATATTTTAAGTTCCTTACAGAAATTTTGAGCATCTCTAATATCCGCCTAGGTTTTCCTGCAACGGTACCAACTACAAAACCTAATTCAGACAGATTACTACCTAGAAAAGATTAGGAGCCTCTTTTTGTGTGTGTGCCTGCCCATGACATTCCTTGTTGTGACTGTAGCCTAGCACTCCCATTCTATGAAAAAAGTGAACATTTGAAGGAGAAAAATAAGCTGGTATAAAAGGTTAAGCTTGATTTTGAAAAGTGTATGGAAGTACCTCTCCAAATCAGCTGACCAAATAAATCCCTTCAGTATGTGAATCACTTGGAAAACTTCTGTGGCATGTGCCACGAGACAAACCAGTAACACAGGAAAATCCCACAGCATTGATGCCACACTAAAGAGTAACTCAAAACACTCTTCAAGCAAACCTGGATCATCATTACAGGAGTGGAAAAGTGAGGTACAGACAAGCTGCAGCAACTTGGCGTGTCACCTGCTACATCAGTAGCAAAGCATTAACAGCACCTGTTCTGTGACCATGGGCCAACACTCTAGGCTAGCAAATGACCCTTCTAGACTTAAAATTTGCTACTGTAATCAAGGCAAATAAAATAACAGGAAAAAGAGGCAAAAAATAAAATTAACATTCCCCCCCTGCCAATTAATTATATTTTATTTCATTTCCAGTCTTGCAAGTACAACTGGACTTATTTTAGGTTGTGACTATGTAAAAGCATAGAGGAGATGATGTCAGGGCATCTTGCCTCCACTCCAATTCAGACCAGCTCAAGACAATGGTCCATTTCCAGTTAGAGCACTGGACTGGGAACATGATAAATCTTCATTTGTGACAGGTAAGCCTTTGAAATAACACGGTAAAAATATACACATTCCTTTGAGAACGCAGGATCAAATCTAAAATTCCTGGTTACTCACTGGAAGAGTTTAGGAGGTGAAACAGTTGGCACACCTGGTAACTACAGATAAAAATTCAATCTTCTCTTCCTTATTGATTGAGACAGAAAGTAAAACTGGGGAAGAAGAGAAAGCAGCCTTAAGAAAATTCTAGACTTTTACTGACCATTACTACACGTAAACTGCCAGAGGACAGACTCGGGAGGAAAGTGGGCGCAAAGTCAAATCTGCAAATACAGAATTGCAGAAGCTAATCAAAATACTGCAAACCACACTAAGTGAGATCACAATACAGTAACATAACTCAGAAATAGAGCATACAACCAGGAATTCAGTAAACACATGGAATGGCAGAGAAGTTATATCTGAACAACTCTACCACGATAGTTCTTAATTCTTTCTGAACCAAAGAAATCAGAAACCTAATCCAAGAACAGATGGACTGTATTTTTTTCATACAGAAGGACTTAAAAAAATCAATCAAAGAAGGTGTCTTCCTAGGGAAAGAACTACACTTCAAGTTAGATCCAAAGAAACCCAACATAATGGATTTCACAGGCCAAGCTGAGCGAGCCTGGCAGAAGATGAATGCATGAAAGCAGGAGATAAAACAAGAAATCTTGACAAACATAACAAAATCTGTGTGTTCAGGAAAAAAAACCCAAACCAACCCTAAGAAAGTAGGTTTGAAAAGAAAACAAGATTGTAGACACCTTAAGAAAAATGTTACCACCCTCAGCTGCCCAGCTAATAAAAAGCAAAACAGAACTCCACTTTGCCAGCAAACTGTGATAATCTATCAAAAGGATTTTTGAAAGACTGGCATTTTTATACCTTTTATACATAATTGCTTTTCTAGTCATACTCGAGAAGTTAGGGAGAAATTCAGAAAGCAGATCAGAATATTGAAAAAATGAAGAAAATACATTTTTCCTGTTCTTCCCTCTGAATTGCTGCACAGTGTTTTCATGAGTTCCTAGGTAGCACTAGGTGAAGACTGGAAAGCTGAGCCAGCAACAGGTATTGCTTTCCACAGCTTAATGAAAAAGGAGATTCTGTATTTTAATTAAAGAAATTTGCAACAAGGTAACATAGCATATCTTAATGTACACCTGCTCTGCAAATACAGTGAGTGCAGAGTAGAAAGCCATAACCTGGCACTCAGAGACTTCTTAATTTAGGCATCAAAAACAGTAGTGAAGGGCTGGTACTGGCTTATTAGAAGGCTTTTGTCCAAGCAAGAAACCTGGCAGGCTAAAACAGCCCCTGCTTATGTCCATACTGCTACCAGCACCCTATGTAGCTATAGCTGTGCTAAAGCTAAATTGACCATAGTGATCACCACCACATTTCTAACTGCAATGAGGTTATCTCCTAAGCACCAGCAAAAGGCAGCTGATGCAATCCTTATGGTAGGAGATCCATTTACATTTTCACAAATGATGGCTTCCCCTACAGGCTTCCATGTAACAACATGCAGAGGTTGTAGTATCAAAGAAAAAAACTAAGAATATGGGTTCTACATGTCAAACCTTTGCAACTGGACGAGTGATGCCATCTGAAAAAAAAAGTGGCAGCATCAGAAGCAGTTGTACATCCCAAGAAATGGCTGCTTTTTACAAGTGACTGAACTTGCTTTAGGTACCTTGCAGTCTCAGATTTCTGTACGTACAACAGACAAAAACTATGCTAAAAGCAAGTGGGTGAAGAGCTGGGTGAGGTATCTGCAAGGTGTTTCTTTTACCCTGAAAAGCTGGTTCTCAGAATGATGATACTGCAAAAGGGATCTACAGTGACATCTATAACAACAGAAATATCTGTTTGCAATATTGCAATATTCTGCAGCAAAATAGTTCAAGGGACCTTCCTCCAAGCAAAAAACACGGTGGGCATTGCTTCCATACGATAATGACTCCTGTGACTCTCTGGAGAGTTCTCTCCATGACAGAGTTTACACATGGCATAAAACTACCCAGGCAAGCTGCTGCTTTTGGATTTGCTCCTCATCAAACACTTCCAGATGGCAAAATACAGAGCACAGTTTACATAAAGAAGTCTAGCAGATGTCAGGAAACTGGATTTTCCAGAGTAACTTTTAAAGTCAGCTTTCCTGGGATGGAAAAATGGGAAAAATTGGAAAAAAATTTTGATATAAAACCAAAACAGTGGCAGGCTGATGATAAGAAGGCAGAAAGAATGCTTGGACAGACCACCTGGAGATCACAACAAAACTACTGGCCAGTATTTGGTCTCCTCATTTGCCAGCTGGGAGGATCACCTTGCTGACAGAAGACAGACCTGTACTCGGTAAGACAAGCAGCACAACTCTATAGCAAAAGCCAACTGCTGTGTAGTTTTACAGCTTGAGTTCATCTTACAGCTGTAACTTTACAAACATATATTGCCTGGTACCCACTGCTAGACAGATGTGTAAATCCAGTGTTTTACTCCCTAACAACATCCTATTTTGGCTACACTGAAAAAGCCTGCTCTGCTGGATGCTCCTATTTCAACAGAAAGGGATTTGAGATAATTTAAAATATATTCACACATGACTCAAACCCTGTTGAAGTAAATTACAGTTTTTCCACTTACACTGGAATAATTAGTACACCGTAGCCTCCCAAACTGACATGCAAAATAGATAGGGACTTGTTTATCTGTGTCCACATGTACTCCTACTAAAAATAAATACAAAGCACAGCTTGTAACTAAGAAATACCTACTTAAATCTGAAGTTGGCTTAGCACCGTTTTGAGAGAGATGTTATGAATATTTCATATACTTCTCAGAAACCATCACTACTGTTGTACACCCAGAAAATCTCGACTAAGCACACACAAATTAAAAATGCATTTGTTATTGAAATGAACTGGCATCAACCCTTCAACACAGACCTCTGTTAGGAGCCAAACAGGAAATAATTCATTTAATGCTTGATTATAGGAATGACTGAATCATAAAGCAACAAACACTTCCTCCAAAATAAGAAGATTCTTGAATTGCAGCTGTCACACCATCCAGCAATTACATTTGGATGATATTTCCAGCTTGTGCAATGGCACTAGCTGGCTGGGACATAATGCTGAAAAAACCCCAAAGTGTCTTTAACGCCAGCGTCTTATCTCCCAAAATAGTACAGTCTGCTTTCTGGCTTGGTACTTGATAACAGTTCAAGCTACAGTAAAGGCCCACCATGCAATTTCAGCATGTTTTACACATTCAGAGTCTTGGTCTGATTTTTTTTTGCTTCTTCGGGGTGAAAAGATAACATTCCCAGATGGAGAGAAACTTTCCATTATACATGGCAGTCCTCTGGAATCAACAGACTGAAAAGAGACCAGACTGTGATTTCAGTTACAGTAACATGAATGCAGAACAGCTTAATGAGAATTTGGCATGCACCCTCCTGCTTTTAATATGAATAATTCCATTATTTTAATAGGAGATATTTTTAAAAAGCCGCCAATGATGAGCATTGTTTTATGCTCCTCTCCAGCAAATGTTGAAGTTATCTGAGAAAATAAGGCATTTTTTCCTCTTATCTTACCTTAATGCTTTTTGTGTGTGTGTGCAAAAACATAGTTCTGATGCTTGTCTGGGATGGGGAGACAGAGATGGAGACACGAAACATGTTTAGATGGTAACAGTTTTGAACTGAAGTACTGATATAAGAAGCAAATTTGAAAAATAATAGGCAAGAAGGATAGTGAAGTGAAGGAGATATGAATAATTACTCTGGACATTTCTAACAGTGTAATCATGTTATAAATGTAGATAATATTGTCAGTGTCATATCTTAGTATTCCAGTGTAAGCGTCCCTTCTTTCCAGAACCTAATACAGTTTTCCTGTTCATTGTGTAGAAAACCAAACAGAGAATTGGTAGAATCACAGAAGATCTAAGGTCACAAGCAATGGTACTGAAGGATAAAGGCCATGGTAAACAAGCCAAATATTTTTCACAGCAGTGCTAATCCTGAAGAGCTTCAGCAGAATTGCAAAGTGAAACTCTTCTTTACATGGAGTTGTGGAAGTCTTTCTAAGTGAAGTGTCACTTGGAGAACTCTTAAAAGAAATCAATAAAATGGAGAGCAGCAAACTGCCAAGACCAGAGAGTTTTCTCCCTTGAGTTCCTCAGGAAATCAAATATGAACACAGTAAGTGTGACATGCAATCTAGATAAGATAGAAAAGTGGGAGATGGCAAATAGAAGGTTGCTATTTTTTAGAGTCTGAAAGTCATCTGGGAATCACAGACCAGTAAGCCTTGTTCCCATCCACCAGTCTGGGAACAGTTATATAGAATAAAGCTAGAAATTGGAGACCTAGAACAGAAGAGAGATAAGAGAAGAATCATCCTGGGTTTGAAATCAATAAATGAAGATGCTTGTTCCAAGTTGGCATCTTCAAAGTTCCAAAATTTCTGCGTTAAGGTCATTGGGAGAATTAAAATTGCATTAGATAATTAGATGTGATTATCCTCTAGTGGAATAATGACGTGGAAATCAAAAAGGAATGCTACATACATAAACAGAGGGATGTAGCACTACCTGCTGTCTTCTTCACAAAAACATAGTTAAGAAAGGTTGACCATAGGGAGATGACAAAATTTGCTGACTGCAGTCAAAACTAAGGCTGACTGCAAAGAGCTACAAGAATTCTTATGATACTAAATGACATGTGACAAAATTCGAGATTGATAAGAGCAAAAAAGACATTCAGGAAAAGGCAGGCCTAACTCTACACACTTAACAGCTGCATTAGTCATTCCCACTCAGAAGATAGTGCTTGCACAACTCTGCAGAGAATTATCTGAAAACATCATCCTAATGCTTGGGGCAGTAAAAAAAGGCAAGAGAAATCTGAAAATACTGGGAAATATATACAGCCCCTTTGTGCTAGTGTAATAGTCTACAGCTAACACTAGTTTGGGTATCCATCTCCAAAGAGATACATCAGAACTAAAAACGTTATGAGAAAATGAAAAAAGAATGACTAAAGGAATGGAGTTTGCAGAGAAATAAAGAATAATAGCAGAACCTAATTTCTTTTTGGTCATCTATTCTTCTACAGCAAGGTCCTGGTTCCCCTGATATTCACAAAAATTCACAGTGTCATCTAGGCTGTGCACTGTGTAAAGCAGACTGTTCTCTTGGAGGAAAATCAAGGCACAAAACAGGACAGACAACATCAGTACACGTATTCCACACATCCTCTGCTGGGAGCTACACCAGACAGGGCTCTCTTGGCCTGGCATAGCCCTTCAAAGCATACCCACAGCCCTGGCATGCTTCCAGACCCAGAGGTGAGAGGAAACCCACGGCACACAGGCTTTTGCCCTCCGAATGCATGAGGTGGCCTTTGGCAGCGCTGTGAGCTCCTGCTCTCCTGCAGTGTGGTCACAGCCCATTGCTCCAGGTGGGGGCCATTACCAGCACAGAGAGATGCTACAGCAAGGACAGAAGTCAACAGGGAACACAAGAGGCCTGCAACACCACAAACAGTCATTGACTCATTCACAAAATGCCAGAGATAAAGAGCACCCAACAAAATGGTCAGGGTGCAACTGAAAAAAAAGTGCTTTTGTACACAATGTCTTTTTTCATTGTGGAATTGTCTGCATGAGATATCCATTAAAGCTAAATTTGGTTCCAACAACAAAGGATAAATCCACATGGCTTGACTTGGATGCAGCTTTTAGCTTATGAATTTCGGAGTGCTGCAATCTGATTTCTTAAGTCAGGAGTCAGATAAATACTTGCTCACCCTGCTTCTTGCATGTAACACAACGGTTGAGTACAAGAAAAGATACTGGACTACCTTGGACTTTGGTTTGATCTACTATGTCTGCCCTGGAGCATATTTATTTTTAAAACGTGTTTAATGAGTCAGGAAAAAACACCCTTGATCCCAACACACAAAACTATACCATTATCTAATTGTCAGGAAATGTGCAAAGGCAGCCGATTTGCCTTTGAAGGAAACTTGAATTTTATCTTCTTATCATGCAAGTCAGGGGACTTTTCTTGTATGATTAAATCAGACCTGTTAAGTAATACAGAGTTCAACATACTGACATCTAAAATTACAAAAATTGATTCAGGTTTCATGGCCTGTGTAGTGCTGGTTGCAAAAGTAGCTTACTAGCTAGCATGGCGTCCAGGCTTAGAACCCTTTGTCAACACAGGCTTCAGGAATTTTCACTCATTAATTTCAAAGAATACTAAGACTTCTTTCACTTTTTTTCTTTCAGTTCTAGGAAGTACAAGAGTGTGTGCTGTATTTCATGTTGGACAAATCTTAATTATTATTAATTGCTTTCTGGCAATACAGTATGAAGTGACAGTGGAATGTGAACCTGAAATCTGAAATTTTGCCCAGTGTTGGGTTATGACCTGACTGTAGATGTTTTTTTTAAACAGAGAATAAAGTCAACTTGTTCTGCAGATTTTGACAAATACTTCACAAAAGAACCACAGAGATAATGCAAATCGCTGCTCTGTGGCAATTACAAGTTTATTCAAAGATGACAGTACCTTGAAATATTTTTCTGAAGATAATAAAAATGCTGTTATGTTGTTATAAATACATTAATTTAAATATTACTGCTGTAGCTTCAAATTTCAGATATAAGTCAGGGGAAAAAACCAATTTAGTGGATAACTCTACCTAAATATTCTTCTGTTCTAATATTATCCAGGCCTTTTTTTACATCAATAAGATTTGTATGATTTATTTTTGTGAACTTTCACTTATTTCTGTTGCATAATAGCAATAGATGTCAGTCTATTTCTACCATCATAATTAGTTGCTGTGGAGATGACTGAAATATCATGAATTATTATAATTGCAAATGAGGAATAAGCAGTAAGAAAAGATGACATTGATAATGTGCAAATATTGCAAGGTTCCTTGAAACTGGTTGACTACAAGGTATTTGAATTTGCCATAATAACGAGGAGGCTTACAGAATAAGGGGGTGGTGTACATTTCAGACGAATACACTATGAAGAAACACGACAGTTACATGTGATGGCATCTTAAATTTAGCTTAACATTAAAACAAAATTATCATACAACCCACACATCTTCTGATTTTGTTACATATAATTTTGCTGAAGGCCTAAAGAAAAGCCATTTGTGGTATTCACCTTTATTACTATGAGGCAAAAAGACCACAGCAGTAATCCATAAAAACAGTAGGTGTTATCCTGAACTAATCTTCTTTGGCAGATAAATGAAGGAGAAACAGGTGTTCAAGTATCTGCATGAAAAGCAGCTAGAATTATTCCTTTGACATCGTTCTTTAAAAGGCAGGAATCATACTCTATCTTCCACTGGAGACTAATGAACCTCTCCGAGGGAGAAAGGACTAAGTAGACAAAAATAAAATTCCTGGTGTACTTTTTAATAGCAGAAGCCCTTTACATCGTGTTGTCTTTTGTTGCAGGGCTGTCTGGCAGTCCAATCTCACCTCAGAGCTGCATTAAGTGACTGAGTGTAATGATGCTGCCTTCATACAGACACTGTGTGCACTACCAAAATGACAGCATTATTAAATCTTTGCCTTTTCTGCCTCAGTAGCATGAAACAATTGTCCTAAATTGAAAAAAAAAATCCCAAAATGATGCTTTTATGAAGAAACAAACTTCTAAAAGCTTGACTGAGCTAAATACTGAATTAAACACTCATTTATGTGTTTCTGTTCACAGCTAAGTTGTTGCATTCTGAAATATGAAGGGAAAGTGAGAAGCATTAAGGGAAATTGAGAAGCAGCTATCTGTAAAACAAGATTTCTTACCCTTTCTGAGCACAGTGAAGTGTCTGATACCAGAATTATATTCCCAAGATTTCCATGCCATTATTTGGATAGCTTTTTAAACACCAAACTAGTCTCCTGGCATCTTATGAAGATGGTATGCATTGACCTATAGATGGTTGAGCTCCAGAATATCAATGCATTTTTACTGATTGAGCAACCAAACACCAAGTGGTTTTGGTATCAATAAAACTCCTCACTTCAAAGACACTGGAATGGATTCTTTGAGGGTGAACAAGCATATTCCATTCTGACCTACCCTATGTTCAGAGAGGAGTCCTGAACAGTCTCTTAACAAGTCAAAATCTGAAACACACTCCACTGCTATCTCATCCATCTATTGCACCTTTTCAAGGCATTGTTGCTGATGCAATAGTCTGATAATTAGGCTAATTTGATGTGAAACCTCTTGCTTTTAAACTCAGCAGTTAATTAAACAAATGAATATAAAACTGAAAATGCATCTGGTTTGGAAATTTTCTTCTCTGTGTTGGTCAAAGTGAAGACTGCACATCTCCCATCCTCTCATAAAGGCTGGGTAGGATGTGCAGTGTCTACTTTTTACTTCTACACGGCAAATAAAACCACAACACACAGCTGCACACTGCAGTATTACACATTGATACAGCTCTGAAGGATTATCTTAAATATTTTGGAACTCAAATACTCTTTTTTATATTGTTTGTTAGGCCTCAAGGAGGAGTCAGGAAAGTGTGTCTGCTAATCACAGAACTGTAGAATGGTTTGGGTTGGAAGGGACCGTACAGATCATCTAGTTCCAGCTCCCTTGCCATGGGCAGGGACACCTTACACTACATCAGGTTACTCAGAGCCCCAGGTACCACTGAAGGAAAATATTCAGTCAGCATTATATATGGAGTGGAATTGGACATATTTAGAACAGGTTTACTGCCTTGGCAAGGGACAGAAGTGAAATAAATAATTATGATTTTATATTTAATGACTCTGCATTTATTTAGTCAATTGATAGATAGGGATATGCCAGCTGGCTTCCCCATCTCAACATATTATAGTGAGTTCTGACTTTGTTTCAAGAAAAAAATAAAGGCCTGACTAAGGTAATTAATTACTACAATCACAGAACCAAATCCTGCTCTCATTACCTTTTTAAATCTTAGATGAAATTATTCACTAGAGTTCATGCGCTTACTGCAGATATAAATTGATGCAGCAGGGTGCCCATATTTTTGCATTACTTAATTTACTCTAAACAATAGTGTAAGTTGACAGTTTAAAAAATAATTTAAAGAACAAGAGCCTCTTTTTTTTTTTTTTAAATCAATTTCAGTTGCTTATCCTATTTGAATTTTTTGTTAGTACATAAAAAGGTCTGAGAAGAGATAGAGGCAATCAATAGTTTCATACCGTTGTTTTTATTCTATCTCAGAAATATCAGCTAAAAAGGTGCTTGTTTACCTCTGGTTTTATTAATGAGCTTTTATGGGATTGAAATTATATTTGTTGTGTGATGTAACTGGACTTTGTAAATTTGTTCTCTTTCCCCACAGAGTTAATCATACATGTTTATGTGATTGACACTATGAAAACCAAACTTTTGCTCAGATTGGGTACCATTTTTTGCCACTCTTCTGGAAAGGACGTAAGATGAACTATTCAGAATAACTGTCTTCCAGAGCAGATAAAAATTGGTAGTTTTTATATGCATGAGAAAATGCAAATATAAATACATAATAACCTCCATCTTCCTTGTAAGTGTAAGAAAATGGAAACAGAAGTCCTCTTCCCATTGAAGGTCACTTTTACAAAAGATCAGACACCAGAGCTCAAAGGAAAATCTATGATGCATTTGATTTTCCACATTCTTTATAAAGAAGAGCTTTTTTTTTTTTTTTCCCCAAGTGACTTTTTGATTGTGCTCTGCTCTATCCCTTTCTTTGGGCCTGACACATTGCAAGAAAAGCAATCATAATAACAAAAGCATTAGGTACGGGCTCTGACAACCAAATCAAACTTTTTTAAAAAAATCAATTGACACATTAAAATTGCTTTTGGTATTATCTTTCATCAAAAGGACAGTAATACATCCTGAGCCTACATAAACAGATTACTCAACCACCCCTGAAGTGCAGCCAGTACTGGGGTGGGAAGCAGTAATTGTGATGCACTAGCAAACACAGCACTGCGACTCTTGAGGGAAGAAAAAAAACATCATCAGTTGAAATTTCAGGGGCAAAGTACAAATGGGGAAGGCTGAAATAATTGCCCCAGGTGAAACTTGATCTAAAGGCTAAGTTAGTGTTCTTATTTTTGAGGAAATTTCAATGTTATCTTCATTGACTCAAGCAGTTCTTGAAGACTGCCTTCCTCTGAAACATAATCCTTAGGAGAATGATTTTCCTTAACTCATAGTTTAACTTAGAGAGTATACTGGATCCTGTAGCCAGTCACTAACACTGGTTTCCCTAGAAAGATTGTAAATTCCAAGGGGGAAAGAAGCATGAAGAACCTAGCCTTCACTAGGCAGTAAGAGAAAACCTTTCAGAGAAGCACAGACTCTGCATTATAGTATCCCTGTGCTGAAGTAGGATACCATGCTCCTCTTCCCTATGGCTTGGACCTGAACAAAACCAGTCTAGGACTGGACATGTACACAGGTAGTGGCTGCAAAGAAGTCTTTACTTTCATGATGTGCAAAAGTAAGTGCACAGAACAGGTCCAGAAGTTGGGAGAAAAAAAGGACCAGATTATATATTTTTAAGAGCTTTCTAAAATAAAAGCTGTATATGAATTTTGATGGAGAAAAGAGATGAGGAAAGCCTGTCCGGTGAAATCTTGATTATTTATGAATTTGCCCTTGATAGAATTCATCAGCTTACCATACTTGGAAAGCAAATGTCTTGATAAGGCAAGAAAGATTTCCAAGCTTTTCCCAAAGTGTGTGTGTAGGAAAATATGATAAGAGTTCAGCTTTCTAGAAACTATGAATAAATAAATATATAAATATGTGAGTTTTCCTTCTGGCCAATTTTGCTAATAGACTATTTTCTTTGCATACTGCTATAGTCCTTTAAACGTATCCTCATATTCACATGGAACCATGTACTGCAGCTTTACTCAAAGTGAGTAATGAAGAGCACCAGCATCAGTGGGAGTTCATTGACTGTGCACTAATTTTTTATAGGAGAAACATGAGTCTGCTTATATTGCAGGGTGCAAAATGAATATGAAAGAGTTGCTCATTAACTTAATGACAAAGGTACGGCATAGGGCCAGCCTTTCCTACACCACCAACACTGGCAGACTTTTAACCACACTTCCTAGAGTGGACAGGTGAGGTGATGTTTTTCACAGTATCACAATGGTTATTATGGCTCTTAAAAAAATTAGAATTATTTCAACATTTTGCTGAAGAATAGTTCCTCAAGACAGTTTTTATGAATAAAATAAAATAAAATAAAATAAAATGCTTTCTTTAAACTGTAAAATCCTGAGGCTTTGGAACCTGACAAGAGGATGACTGTGTTTTAAAGGTTGATTGTAGCCAAATGAATTTTCAAATCCCACGTGAGCTAGGGTCTTTTTACCAGGAAGGCCACACCCAAGAAGAATCAGGAAGCTGTTCAGGAAGGCGTTCAGTTTTTCAGCAAGGTTTTCCTTTCTCATTCTTTGATTCTCTTCCCCTCCTTCAGTTCCTGAATATATGCAGTAACTACATAGAGGCTGACTGGAGGAGAGGGGAGAAAATTGTCTTACCAGGCTGATAAAAGTAGTTGCTTATTAGCTTTCTTAAATCTCAGTTTGAGTACTCTTTTTTTTCCCCCCCCAGACTCCCCAGTTTTTGTAAAGTTCCATGGGGTTGTTCTGCTGGACTCATAAATTACAGCACAACCCAATTCTCTTACTCTGTGAGGTGCTGCACTGTAATTAATAAATCATTTGAATTTCAACAGCAGCTTCTGTCAAGGAAGATCAAAGAGCCCAAATATTAGAGTAGTATGTTAACATCCTCTCTCTTGCATACTATTCCTATGGGAAATCTAAGGCAAACTCCACATCTGTGCTTGATCCACAGAGGAAGCTCCCTCACCACTCTTCAGCAGCTAATGCCAGAGGATGGAGAAACCTGCCCTCCTGTCCCACAGGTCTTGTAGGATGGAGCATCATTCCTCTCTGCCCCAAAAATCTCGTAGCAATAAGCACCAGGATGACAACACAATAAGTCTGCCCCCCACAAAGGACTCTGTTCCCTAGAAAGTGGGAATACAACTTGTATTTTTACTACTACTCCCAGCTGACAATCTGACTTGTGACTCCCCTAATTTCCTGTGGAGGAAGGAACTACTTGTGCTGGTGGAGTGGTTACCATCATTATCTGATCACTTTGTTGGTTGGATCCATAAAGCTGGCCAATAACTAAAAAACAAAAGACCTACATCTCCAACTAAACTAGTTTCATACACACCCCGGAAACTATGGGTTTGCAGGAGTTACTCTTTTGCACTGAAAGCACTGTTTCATTTGAAATTAATTGAACTTGGGTAAGTAAAAATATCAGGCTCACTCTGAAAATATTACAAATGACATCTCCAAATGTAGAAGTAAACCACAAATCTTGCTGGGAAAACTGAAACACGATATTTTTCACATGAGTACTCATTTAAGGGAGGAAAATAAGCCTTTAGCCTTAATAAGTTCTGTTGCAGCTAGTTGAAAACTATCATCTTCTCTACAGACTTTAACATTTGTGATGACTTTGCTTTCTCCAGTAGAATTTAAATGAGGAAGAAATGGCTTCAACGTAAATAAATAAAAAGTTTAAAATGTCTAAGAAGCTCTTATCATCAAAGAGTTGATTTAAGAAATACCTTAGCAGGCCTCTTTTTAATTAGAAATATTAACCTTTCTGCTCGGAAATAAGCAAGCATATTATAGTGATACCCTCAGATAGGTTTGTGATGAGAGGTTCACTTAAGAGGAACCCAGTTTAAATGAGACAAGAGATAAGGTATTGTCATAATATGAATTGCTTTCCTTTAAGATTACATTGCCTTCATCTAACATTTTTACTTAAAAAGACCCTGCCACGTATCCCTGTGTCTGAGTATGAATGCTCAGGGCAAATGCTCCCACCGTGTAATTTACTATTGAATTTAAGGAACCGAATAATGGCAGATTTTATTAGTCCAGCAGAACAACCTTTAGACAGGTTTAGTTAGCTGAACTCTGTTCATCAAGGACATTTTGTAAAGTGGTAGAAGGTCAAACTCCTTAAAGGCAACCTCCTTTCACTGGGAAGAAAGCACTGATTATTTCCCTGTCTGTAGCACTATTATTGGGGTGGTTAACAGAAATACTCTGAAGCATTATACCTGTGTTCAACTGGACCAGGATCCAAGCCCACAAAGATAAAAATAACAAAGTCCAGCTTTCACCTGATGTCACCTGTAATTTTTTTCATTGAGAAACAGCAGATCTTGCTGATTATTAGCTACAGCCCCTTGCCTTGCTTTAGTACCTATTAGTAAAAAAATATCTTTAACTTATTATAGACTTAAAACAACACTATTTTGAATCAATTTATTATTAGTCTTCCTGATAGAATGAAGCCACACAGTTCACATCAACACAACTGTTGCAATCCCTTTTTCTGTTGAAATAAAAGAATTCAGGAAAACAGAATGTTTTGAAATCCAGAGAGAATGTTTCCCAAAATTCTTACCAAAACATCTCTGGGATAAAGGCATTTAAGGGCTCGGGAACTTGTTTTCACATTTTAAATATAAATGGTATCTTTTAGTTAAACACCATAGCATTTATCTTCTGGACTGAGGTGTGTATACCTGCACTAAAGTTCGGACAACAGGGAAAGAACATTGAAGAGAACAAAAAGAACCTGAAACTTCATCAGCCACATTGAGCCTGTCTGAAGTTTTAGACTACTTTTACACAAAGATGCTCCTTTTGCTTTTTCAGTGCTGGCTGGCACCTGCTGGAGCTGCATCCTCTTCTCTAGTCTTTTGTGCTTTGTGGGTGAGGATGAAAAAGCTAATGTGTGTTCACTGCCTGCAGGAGGTCACAGACCTGATTTGGCTCTAGGACATTGTTGCAGTACAGGCACAGAGAGGACAGAAGTGACTAAATCTTACATGATTGTGTTGGTGAAGCAAATAAACCCTAATAATCTGCTCCATGCCCAATATTGGGAATCTGCTGCTAAGTGGAGATAAGCTCCATCCCATACTCTTGAGGGTCTCAGAGAAGTAGCTGGAAGATGAAAAATGCTCATTACAATAAAGCTTGGTAAAATACTGTTGTCTCTGCAACTGGGTCATGATGGCCTGGTACCTGGAGCTGTAAGTTTGAATCACCAGTCCTTGCATTGGGAATTTGCACTCTGTAGCCCTGAAAAGGTGAGTAAATTTGTTCATTAGCAATCTAACATCACATTCTGAGTAGAAATGTATTCCAACATAAAGCACAATGCACTGGTGATCCACCCATTGGGATGACAGATAATGGATTTGATGATTTACTAGAAGCACTACTAGACTTAACACTTTTTCAAATGTTTTTCCATGGGTTTTGAGGAAAACAGGATTAAATAGGGATGAAAGGGGGTAGCTACTTACAAAGCTACTTTAGAGGCAATCTGTACTCTTATGAGACTGTACATACACGTGAGACCCCCTCCTTCCATCTTGGTACACCTTCCTGAAACAATCTGTCTTTAAAATGTGACAAACAGCTAAGCAAGCATTACATAAAGAGATGTTGGCAGGCTGCTTTTCTTTATCCCTGTAAACTTTTGCCACATAATATTAAATACAATTATAAAGCATTCTCCAGATTAAATGTTAAAGAGGTCTAATGCTCCATCTCTTACTTCTGGCAATGAAGAGTTTAATCTAATTAAAGCCTTGAGTTGAATGTGTCTGCTTGTTCTAATCCTCAGCAGTTTTATTGTTAGGTTATGCAATCCTAATTAAAGACAATTTTAGACAACAGGAAATTTTAATGAGAGAAAAATATACACAGTGTTCTTGTGGGTCTGTTTAAGAATTATTTTTAAGGTTTATTTTTAGCCAATAGGTTTCCATATATGAGATACAACTACATTCCCTCAGAGAAATCTCATTTTAATATTTGCTATTGTAGTGCTGTCACTGTGTGTTTGCAGTTTGAATGCTACTACCTAAAATCAAGACTTCCTTCAGTGCTGTTCAGTACATTAAAATACAGTGATATAACACACAGCCTGTGCTTCTTGATTCTAGAGTTCAACTTAAAAGGTCTTAATTTTCAAAAAGCATTAAATATCTACACAATCTTATTCTCTGTTAAGCCATCTCACAAAATCTGAGTGTTGAAAAACACTGTTTCAGAAAACCTGCACAACAACACTCCAGAGAAAATACATTTCAGTTTTATTTTTAGGAACTGAAGAAAAATGTCATGGAATTTCATCCAAAGCTAGCTCTCAACACCATGCTCTCCCTGTGGGGTGCTGCAGAAACAGTAATTTTGGTAAGAGTGACAGAATTATTGTAACTGTCAGGGAAACACTTTAGTCCCCTACAGATGCCTTAGGGCACTCAGGCAGGCCCAGCTCTTTGCCTGCAAGGATCTAAGACCACAGCCAGAACAGAACCAGAGGAAATGAAGCAGTAGATGTATAATTTCTCTTCCAGTATGCCAGCTTTTTGTTTATAAACTAAACAGGAGTTCAAAAAAAAGTATTGACAAAAGTTGAGCTTGATGTTATTATTCTGTGAATGACAATCACAGTTGGAGATATGGATCTACCAAAAGAGATTCTAGATGGCTGCAGCACAGAGTAAAGGGGAAATATTTGCCTAGTTTTATTGTCCATTTGGTGAGTGCATTATTGCCCAGAAAAGTAGCTGCAGGGGCTGTGTCCAGCACTTTGAATTCAAAATATAAGTGTTACTGGCCTTAAGGGGGTGAAAGTGCTCTAAGAGGACAAAACTGTCGTCTTGAATTCAATTTGTCCTTCTACGGATGCATGGCAAAAACTGTCTGCTAAGAGCATGCCTAAAGCAGTCAAATTTGCTGCTCTCTCAACTTAGCTTGCATAGAGAACATCATATTCCTATTCACCTACACCTCTGAGCACTGGGGGCTCAGCTGTGAGAGACCAATTCAGGATGCGCCTCCGGGGCACAGGCACAGAGGGATGACCCAGCTGCATGCCTGGATCCAGGCTGGCACTCCCCTGCTGCTGCTGGTTTAGTGCCATTGGCAGCACAGGAGTGGTGAGGGTTGCAGGCATTTTTGTGGATAAAGGAGGCAAGGGATGGAGAAACTGCTTGAGGAATCACGTATAAATGAAGAGGAGAAAACAAGAAAGAGCAAGAGCCAAAGGGACATTCATGGTCCAGTTTGGGATGGCGAGGCAATACGCAGTTAACTCACTCACCGGCTCAAGACATGTCCAATCCATTATTCTGCTCTAAGCTCACACAAAGGTTCCACAGGAAACCTCTAGCTTTGCACAGACTTTTAACATAATTTTTTAAGAACAGCTAGGTTTTATATGAAATGAAGGAAAAGCCCTCTCAGGTTAGATTTGGTAACATGAATGTGAATTTTTGTGCACAAATTTCTAATCCTGTGACGTCTGCATTTTACATTAAGGAAGGGCACAAATCACTGCCATGCTGTGGATTCCCTGAAGAGCTGATGAATAAAGCTACAGAAATTGGTGAGATGCCTACAGTAAATAATTCGTGTGCCTTCCTAGTTCCCTAGTCAGGCAGATAAGAAATCTGAGCTATTACAGTCGAAGAAGTAAGGCATTTCAAAATATTATATTTTTACCATGTATTTCTACAAGTAACATCCTTGTAGGTGTTCTGTCACAGGCAATGCCAATAATATTAATGTTCTTTTTAGAGAAAGGAAAGCCTCAAGTTATAGTAAACACAACTTAGCTATTTAAGATTAATACTCTAAAAAAAGAAGTTCCAATTTATTTTTCTGCTTTTCATCTTTATAACTATCTTCTTTATAACTATGTCTTGTTGCCAACCTCAGGATGGGGGAGGCAATTGCCTGTCTTGCATTTGAAGTCAAAATAAAATTGTAGGTTAATTCTTGTCAGATGCTAGACAAGAATTGAGTCTAAAAATATGAATTTGAAAGTTTGTTTTATATGGCAAAAATACTGAACAGTGGGCTTTATCACAGGTTTTAATTTACCTTTTGTGTCACCTTTTGTGACTACCAGTTTATTACTCTCTTATGGGAACACAGCAAATAAAAGTTCTCTCTTTGTAAGACTTAGCAGACATATGATAAGATAGAGGTGGGTTACAGATAATTGTCTGTCTGCATTTAATTGCACTACAGCTACTTTAATGATAGAGAATAGACTCCTAAGATAAATAACACAACTAGGCTCTTACGAGAAATCTGCTTGACTTTTCATATGCCTTACTAATAAAACTAGGCTGGGGGAGGTTAACCAAGGTTTTTGCTGTCAGGGTTCCCAGAGCCCGCGTGCTTCCCTCTCTTTCTGTCTAGGGCTCAAGCACTGAACATCGTCATGTCAAATATTTTAGCCTTAACTCATTTTATACTCATATTTTGATATAAATTTTCAGTTAAAAAAAAATCTCCATTTAAATTAGTTACTAATGGGACCAGGTAGAAATAGTTTTGATTAAACAGGCATGTTCTTCATATTTCTTATAGCCAGCTGCCTATAGCTAGTTTTTTGCCAACAATAATTCCATCACAGAGAGCACCTTGGGCTTTCAAAGACTTGTTCAGTGACTGAGCAACTTAACCAGCTTCAACAGAAGCTGACCAGGTTTTGCCTTTTTGACAGAGGAGGTCACATGGCTATTTTCAGTTCTAGGGCGTGCTGAAATCACTGGTGAAGGCTTACATTAATGTTCATTGCAGCAAGGCTGAGGAGCAAGGTTTACAACAAGTCCTGAAAGGTTGGAAAGGCTAAGGTGAATGATAGGGTGAAGGTCTTGCTCTGCAGAGAGGCATGGTGATCTACAAGCACACACAGAACACGTCACTGGCAGCAGCAAGTGAGCATTCCCAGGACAACACCCCACTGAGCACCACTATGGCAAAGGCCCTGCCTGCCTCGGGCAGGCTGCACATGTGGAGATCTGCAGAAATGAAGAGCTGCTCTGCACTGCACGGCAGGTTGGCAGCAGAGCTCAGAGCATAACATGGTTTTCTGATTCCCAGCCCAGCTGCTTAGTCATCACTCTGACTTTAATCAACTTCAAAGTACAGTGGTGAACAAAATTCAGAAATAAGTCCCACCCTTGCTGCAATTTCTGCCAAAAATGACCTTCTGATACAAATTTAAGCAGTTGTGTAAGTGTGGTAAAAAGCCTTTGGAGTGGACAGTGCAAACTCTGCAGAAAGAGGGGGGAATGACTGGTGAAAGAACCCTCTTACTGATTTGTGTGGGTAGCACCTACTGACCAGAGACTGGGAGCAAACAAATATGCTTTAGATCATCACCTTAAACTTATGCATGAGAATAACAGAGCTCAGCTGAAAAGGAAGGAGGTCTCAGACAACACAGGAGGGGTCTTGACTACTCTTCATTTGCCACTAGCAAGGTTCCAACATTGGCTTTGACTGCTCTTCTTGTCTTCTGCTCTCCTGGGCTCCCTTTAGAACTAGCAATATTAATGACTAGTGTAGCCACCTGAGGGAAATTGCCTTGCTGAATTTAATCTACATGAAATTTGTCTGGTTAAGATGAATGGTTTCTCAAGAGCTATATTCTGTACTAAGCACTTCTTAAATACAGAAAGCTGTACACTTATCATGCACTACCTAGGTAAAACTTGCAAAAGAAAATGAATCTTGGAAATGGAAATAAAAATATCTCCAGTGATTTAGAAAGTCTCGCCTGTCACTATTATTTCTACAGTTTACATATATTTCCCACATATTCCAACAGAGCAAACAAAATAAGCACACTGATTTTTTAATATATTTATTGAAGCAGTCTAACATCCTTGAGCTAGTGTGATTGAAGCTCAACAAATCTTTCCCCTGCCCCCGCTGTCTTAATTCTCCATTGAGGTAAATTATGGAGGAGTTCACCCAGAGCAGTGCACATGTGTGTGTATAAGAGTCTGTGCTGGGTACTAGTCAGCTGTGATTGATCTCATCACCCAAAAGCTGGTGAGTCACACAATCATTAGCAAAGGGGCTGGTACGAAAATAAGGCTGAGATATGAATTAGGTCAGTAACAGTTTACACTTAATTTTGTTTCAAATGGCCTGCATTATATCAGATCTGTGTGAAATGAGGCTAAGGCTCTGGTGACAGGATTTGGTAAATCCTGTCCATTTATGTTACGTCAAATATCTCTTCTCATATAAAATTATGGACACATTATCCAGACAGCTAACTGCTTTTATATAGGTAATCATGTGAGTGAAACTTGACTGTCCAAATATTTATGTAAAAAATATACCAGTAGTCAGATATGCATGACTGAAATATATGAAATTACTAATAAAGAGATGTTTTTCCAGACTAATAGTTAAGAAAGCCAGGTATGCAAAGCTTTAATGCTAAAGTAACATATCTATGCTTCTGCTATGGGAAAATATGATAGTAGAAAAATATGCTAAAGCATGGGTGTCTCAAGTCTATGACATGGGGTACTCTTTAATTTTCTGTTCATTATAAATTACTTAAAGATACAGGGGAGTATTGACATTTGTAACACCAAAACAATGTCAAAGCCTCTTAATAACTTTCTTCCCAGTGCAGAAATGCTTCTTCTCCCCTCACCCTCCAACTTTGCTCCTTTTATGTCTCTGAAATCTCCCAAAAGCTTTGCTCTAAAGTATGTTGTTTGAGAAATGTCTAATACTTTGAAAATATCACATGAAAAAGATTAACCCATACCCAAACAGGGCACATTTTAACACCCTTCTTTATGGCTTCAGCCAGAGCAGCTGTGTGTGGGACAGCTGCTACAGAACGTGGCTTGTCCAAGCTCCTACCAGGAGTCTTTGTAAAAAGCAGTGAGCCAAGCTGCCCATCCCAAACCAACAACTTATATGGAGAAAAGACATCTAAAGCATGAGACTTCAGTAATGAAAAGTCCTTGTAGAGGACTTATACTTGAAAGTGAAAAGCAAGAGGGAGCAGTGTCCACTGATTGTAACATTTTTCCTCTGTTTATTCTTTGAGAAAGGCAAGTTCTGCAGGGCTGGTTTTCCTGGCTCTGAATTTCATGCAGATTTCTCCACACAAGATTCAGAGCAGTTTTAATATGCAAATGCACATTAGCTTCCAGAAGCTTAGATGAAGATATTGCAGAGTCCAATCATGGTATTGCTGCTAGGTTTCAGTCCCCAGATTATAATACTTTTATCTGAGAATGTGCTTAAATGGATAATGCTCAGTATATGAATTTATGATTATTTGTTTTCCAGGTCTGTTCAATACCAATTCTGTACTATCATGAGCTACACATTGAAGAACAATAGGACTACAGTTTTCTTTGCAGCATCTGCATTATTCTGACCATATATCAAAATAAATGAACAATGGGCATAGTTTTAACACAAACATGAGACTTTCCAGTAATATTCAATCAGGTGTGAAAAATTAATGGTAGCATTTTTGTGCATACCTAGTTGAAATGTTGTATGTATTTCACTGCTACGGACTTAGATGTGAACTGCACCAGAGTTCAGGGAATATTTGTACCCAAACACGTGACCTAGGCACATTTGCAGCTAACAGCATTATTAAAAATTAATCTTTATAAATACATAATCATATTTGTGTCAGGGCAACTTAAGTGGTTTCTGATCTTCTGCTGTTCTTCATAAAATGCTGCAATATATTTTGTCCTTTTCTCAAACAACCTTATTGCTGGTGCTGTGGATAACTATTGACTAGTATTAAAATAATACACTTAACAGGCAAGAATTATGAAGGGTGTGCATACACAGATAGGTAGAGAGAAAGAGGTGGAGAGAACCATGTTTTATAGATGAGAAGTGTTGCATTTTTTTGCTTTTAAACAACAGTGGTTTTTGTCTTTCCAGTGCCAGTCTATTTTGTTACTAAGTGGTTATTTGCCTGTCCTGATGCAAGGACTCTATATATCACCCAAGCTGAAGAAGGAGCACAGATTCTATTGAGTATTTTTCTAATTTAAGTAGAAAATTGCAATTATTTTGCCAAATCCTTTAATTAGCAGATGGTATTACAGCCATTGTCAGTCAGATACTGCTCTCAGTACACCAGAGCAACCCCATTATTCTCAAGCGGGTCATGGAGATGTAATCAATGACAGTATTTCCTCTTTACTCTCCTGTAATCAAGTAGAACAGCACGGGGAAACCACGTGACAACTATAAGACCACCATTAAAATGTTTGAAACCCTGAAACTGTTTTGCTAGCATTGTGATAAAATCAGCTCTGAAAGAGCATTATGGACTTTTTGATGGAACATCCAATTTGCCTATTCTCATCTCACATACATTTGCCTGAGGTTTGGGTACACCTGGAATGTGGCTTTGATGAGAACTGTCATATGCAAAGTTCTCCAAATCTCAAAAGCACTTCATTAACACCAAAGTGATCTAATTAACTATATCTACATTATATACCTCTAAAAACTGATGCCACAAAGCCACACCCACGGTATATTTTTAAAGACTCTCAAACAGGAAGTCAGTCCAAATATTAATGTTCCCAAAGGGTTGTTAGCTCCTTAAATCTTACTGTTGTGCTCACTGAGGCAAAAGCGCGCTGTTATTTTATTCCCCTGCCTTGGAATCACCAGGAACAGGTCCAGATAGCCATACCTTCACTACAAAGAGAATTTCTTCAAACTGGCCCATGGATGTAAGCAGCACACAGTAGCCAGCAGAAGTGGGACAGGCAAACACACACACATCAACAAGACATCTGAGGTGCACTAAAAGAGTTTTATCAGGATGTAAATTTCCCAGGAATTCACTATGTAAGAGTTTCTTTACAGCGTCTGTAAAACGGATTGGTGCCTGACTGTTTTTTTATGTTGACTCTTCTCAAAGAATTTACTCCATTTCCACCATGCTGCTCCACATTTTGTAGCCTCCTTGAGTTTAATGCACTGTGTGCAAGGCTGACAAGCCATTCT